>PVKB01002709.1:0-257020 GCA_004027205.1 Ctenodactylus gundi | reverse complement strand
AAGGAAATCAAACCCGGACAGAGGGTAGGAAGCAAGGGGATGGATTTGTGGAGAGGAAGAGGGGACGTGGGAAGAGGTGGGAAGGCAGGAAAGGGAGGGCAAGTGAATGGGAAGTTGATGCCGTACCATTCATGTGTGTATCAGTTTCTGCAGTTCAGTGTAACTATTGCATATAGAAAATTCATACCAACAAAAATGTGAACGTTGACACTCACTAATCCCCCAAACACCATGGTTCTAATGTGCTACAGAATTTGGAATTCATGTACTTACAAAAAAAAATAAATTTTATGTCATGTAAATTTTTTTACTTCAATAGAATTACCAAAAAATAAAAATAATAATTGTCAGAGGGAAAAAAAGTTATGAGTAATAGACCTTGAAGCCAGGACCAGACATCTTTGCTTCTCCACAGCCAAAGTATAGTGACTAGATTAACAAAACTAATGACTTAAACATGAGAAGATCACTTTTGCTATCCTGCTTAAGTCTATAGGATAAAGCAGAGGCCTCCAAGCGTTCTTGGAAGTTTACATCTGACCGTTAGGAATTGAGAAGGAGTAGGAGAGAGGATAGAATAACCACGAAGCCATATTGCCACATTGATATAGTACATCGTCAAGTGTCTAGGACCAAGTAAGTGCTAACAAATGGCGGTGGTAGGAGGAAAGGAGAGAGTGAATCAATGGTGAGTAAATAATTGCAGAGGCTCATCGAAGAAATAGAACAGGAAATCTTATGCAAAATGAAAATGTTCTGCCAGCCCACGATTTTACCGAAGTGTTATTTCCTAAAAATACAAACACAGGGTGTTCCAAAGGTTGCTGTACATATAAAGATGGAAGATATGTAAATTTAATATCTTTTTTTATATACTGGGGAATAGGGCCCAGGGCCTTCACATTGAGCTACCTCCGTCCATTTTTGATTTTTGATTTTATTTCTCTAAGTTGCCAAGCCTAACCTGGTGGGATAGGCCATCCTCCTGCGGCAGCCCCCCAGAGTGCTGAGATCACAGGCTTGTACCACCAGGTATGGCAAAAATTAGTGTGCTCAGGATTAATTTGTCATAATATTTGAATAATATATTAACATATATATAATGCTATGAGAAAAATTAACGAAATGCTAAATTTAATGTACAGAGTGTCCCAAAAGTCACAAAACATAGAATAATTCACAAACTTTTGAGACATTTTGTAAATCATAACAACTGCTGATATGTGTTGATTTGTTTTTTGGTGTGACACCAAGTAATTTTTAAAAAGAGCAGCAGTTGTACACATATAGGCATGTGTTTGTGGTAGTCTTTTTAAAATGCCATACATGTCCACTGCAAAATTTGAAAATACAGATGAGCGAAAACGAACAAAAAAAGAAAATAATAAAACTGATCATAACATCACCAGAGGTGACATAGGCATATATTTATAAAAATCGGCTTATGGCATCAAAACTACCTTGTAATTTTCTCCTAATGGTATGTTCTTTGTATCTCTATATGTCAATATAGTTCCGTAAAATTATTCTCAACAGCTGCATAATGTCTTCTCAAGTGAAGTCATTATAATACGTATAACTGATTCTCTATCACTACTGATTACTGCTGATTTTCCTTGGGGTTTGTTCTGATTATTTTAAAAAATGTGTTGCAATAAACATACTGGCACAAACATCTTTGTCCCTATTTTGACCAGTTCCCCAGGCTAAAGCCAGAAATTGAATAGCTGAGTCATTTTAAAGGCCTTTGCCATGCATTTTTCAAATTACACTTCAGTAATTCTAGATTGGATGAGATTTCATAACCTTTGTGGACTCCTTAAGCTGTACTGTCATTTACACTCATACCTTACTGGATTTCCACAGTTACTCCTTGAGCAGGCCTCTTGTCCCAACTTCACAAGTGACAAAGAATTCCAAAGCAGTTAGGAGTGTTTTTTCCAGTCTACAGGGTATTAACACCAAGCTACCATATCACTGGATGGAATACCAGCAGGTCAACAAAGAACACCAGTACCCTGATCTACACGCCCCTCCAACACCAAAATACAGAGAAGTTCAAGTTTCTAATCAGGGTGTTTCAAAATGAAACATTACTTATATATTGTTTAGTTGACATTGAAGTTTTTTGTAGAGAAGGCTCTTTGACATCTTACCAAATGACTACTTTTGCTCTTGAATAAATTCTTTTGTTAAAATACAATTGCTTAGACTACAACTAATGCCAGCTGAAATCGTTGCTTATAAAATTTGGATATTCTTGTTTGCCTTTGGTTAGTCAAAGGATGAGAGGAATAAAAAGCTTAAGAGAGGTTTATAAATCATGTCAATTCCATGCCAGGTAATGGAGATAAAAAAGTCAGTTGGTGCCTAACTGACAAGTGCCATGGTTTATATGTCCTCACCAAAACTTGTGTTGAAATGTAATCCCTATTGTGAGATTTTAGTGGGTGACTCCAGGTGAGAGCTGTAAGAGGTGGTTAGGTCATGAGGGTTTGTCCCTCATCAATGGGTTAACCAACCCACTCAGAGATTAGTGGATTAATGGGATAATGGGATCTCTGCAAGATAGGTCTATTATACAACCCAGTTTGGTTCTGCCTCTTCCATGCACCCCTCTTGCCATATGATGCCCTTGGAACTCTGCAGAGAGTTTGAATAGTAAGAAGGCCCTTCCCAGATGTGACCCCGAACTTGGGACCTCCCAGTCTCTGTAACTGTGAACTGAGTAAATCTTTACATACATTACCCACTCCATGCTATTCAGCTATAGAAACAGAAAAATGGGCTAGGATAAGGAGTGTTTCGCCCAGTGAATAGTACAGAAAATATTAGAGGAGATGGCTCTTGACCTCCAGCTGGAACTCTGATTAGCATCACAAAGTTTTACAATTAGTTTGTGCCTCAAAATCATAGTTTATCTACACAGTTTGCAGTTAAGGAAACTCAAAATCCGAAGAAGAAATGTACTCAGTGATGCACAAGCAATTGGCGGTGGAGCTTGGATTAAAGTCCAAGTGCTCTGAGTCCCAGCTACGAGGCAGGCTCCAGACTCCACTCCGCTTTGTTATATTATATATAAATGAAAAAGCAATCAAATGTAAATTGAGTCTGTAATCAAGTGAAAAATGAAAATTGTGGCTGAGATAAATAATAATGTAATATTTTAAAAATCAAAATTAATATAAAACCTCTGTGATGAATTAAAAATTTAAATTTTTACTTAGGTAAAGACAGTATTCAATCTTTGTGCAACTTCACTCACTCAGTCCCTCTTGGTCCTACTCTGCCAGATTCTGTCTTAACTTATTGCTCTGATATTTTGCTCGTTACAGATATTTTTGCATTAACTTTTGTTCCCAATGCCCACTCATGTCTCCCTAACCGCAACCCTGTCCACAGTCTGCCAGTGTCTAGGCTAGAGGTGACCTTACTAGCGAGGTGCAAGGATGTGACAGATTGTTCACAGAAAGCTACAGGCAAGGAGCCTGTCTATGCATATGACTAATGAGGTCCATGCTTGGACAGAGCTGCCCTCCAACAGTCCTAGGGCCATGCAGAAATGACAAATAAAAAAGTTATTTATAGATCTCATTTTTGAATGACTCAAGTTCTCATGATAACAACTTGAGCCATTCAAAGATTAATCTTTTAGGAATCTGTATATTGTGTGGCACTCAGTATCATAAAACCAGCTGTTCAGGCACTGGATGGATGAACTGGCTTGTCAACAAATGTGAAAAAAAAAAAAAAAATGGGCCTTTTAACGGACCACAGGCTAACATGAACCCATGACAGTGGAAAGCGTCTGCCAGAAATACAAATGGAATCTTGACCTGTACTCATGGGCTTGTGCTATTCAAGAGCCTAATTCCACCAGAAGCCAGGGCCCAAAAATCCTACTCTGATAGGGTGGGCTTCATGTTATTATTTGAGGCTAAAGAATGTTTTAAATGGTTTGGCTTGTGTTTCCTCTCAAAGATGTTGAAATTCTCACCCCAGTACCTGTAAGTGTGATCTTATTTGGAAATAGAACTTTGTGTCTGATCAAGTGAAGATAAGGTCATTCTTACTGAATATGACTGGGACCTTGATTTTTTTTTTTTTTTTTAAGAAAGACACATATCAGGAGCAGTCATGCCACTAGGGGGAATGTTATGTGAAAATGAAGGCAGAAATCAGGGTGACATATCTATAAGCCAAGGAATGCCAGCAATTACCACCACCACACCACCGAAAAGCTAAGATAGGACATAGACATAAGCCGGATTATCCCTTCTAGCCCTCAGAAGGAATCAACCCTGCCAACAACTTGATTTTGGATCTACCACAATGTTTCAGAGAGTGATTTGCCCAAGAGCACTTACTTGTTGTTCCTAGTGCAACTCACATACCCAGTCTCTCCAGGCCCAAACTACCCTTGGCACATAGTAGTCAAGTGGTAACTAACTAACATTTAAGAAAGGAACAAATTTCACTGTAGACCACTATGGTTAAGGAGGGAAACCGGGAGGTGGAAACACCAGATCACCTTGCTTTAACTTCTCCCTTACAACAAACGTGAGCCATTTTATCCTTACTCTATTTTAGGAGAGGTGAATCACAGGCTACCGGACAAAGAAGGCATCACAGAGATTATGAGCTCTACCCCAACTCTGCAAGATGAGGAAAACAGAAACTAATGAGAAAGGGTCAGTTTCATTTCTGTGTTCATCTCCCTCTCCTATAAGGGAAGGCTTTTTTCCTTTTTTCTATTGTATATTGACATACCCTCTAAAACTTTGCTGTGATCTATAGCTGAAAATTCAAGTGAGAAAATATTTAAACTTACATAAGAAAAATATGAAACCCACTGGTGGTTCTGATATAGGAATTAGCAATGTCTAATATTAATGGATCATTTGTTATGTGGCAGACCCACAAAATGAACAATGAACTTCTCACTTAAGACTAACAGAAAGATCACCAGGCCTATCTCTTTTTATCCTTATTTTATAGAGTAAAATAACAGGGTCAGAGAAGTCAATTTGTCCACAGAACATAGTTAAGATGACCCAGACTGAAGGCTTCTGGTTTCTACTTTTAAGTTCCCAGAATGGACCAAGTTGGGAAGCAGTATGAGAAAAGATCTGAGCTGGGAACAAGGAACCTTGGTTCCAGCCATCAATCTGCCCTTAGACAAACATCTTTTCCTAATCAGGCATTCATTTCCTCATCTAATTGCAGTGAATGTTAGATTGCAAGGAATTGAAGCTTTTTAATAGAGAACCATAGCTTTATCCATTTTTTCCATAAATATCTATTCAGTGTCTATGGTATGCCAAATGCCATTCCATATATTAGAAATTTCCAACAAATAAAATTTTAAAATAAGTTCCCACATTCACAGAGCTTTTACTTCAGAGATGTTAGGGTAAGATACATAAAATAAATATGTTACAGGTTTTAGAAAGAAATAAAGTGTCCTTGAGGACAATAAAGCATAGTAAACAAATAAAAGAACAGGTGACAGGCGTCAGAAGACCTACATTGTTTTATTTAGGGTACTCAGAAAAATCCATTCTGAGAAAGGTACTTTAGAGCAGACACGGAAATACAAGAAAGAAGGCACAAGAAAGGAGCACCCACAGGCGTGTCCAGCTGGGACTTCAAATGCTCAAGGTTCGAGGGTCCACAGCCAGTGGCCTTTGAAAATGATTCAAGTTTATCAGATGCATACGAAAGCTTGAAGTCTCACCCCTGACTTTTGTCAGAAAAATCTTTCATCATGAGCCTGATTTCATGGCGTAGTCTCAAAATTGCATAATTCGCTGAGGTTCAATTGCAGTTCCACATGGTGCTAAGCCTGAGTGCTCCTGGCCAAAGCAGGTTACCGAAGTATTGAGTTGCAATAAGACAGTATATACTCTAGATGGCTTATCACACTTAGACTTTTAAACAAAATACTTATTTAAAAGTCTCAAATGATCTTGAGGCAGAATTAGGTTGCATCTGACCTCTATTTACATGTCAAAAGGCTCAGGAAGGAAATGGTTTCTAATGTCCACTGCCATCTCTCATCCATGTCCTCATTCTTTTCCCCTTCAACCCCTTCTCTGTACCGTAGCCAGGATGAGAATTCTACAGTGAAAACCCTGACACCGCTGTCCTTAGAAACTTCATCTCAACTCACGGCGGTGGCATAGCATGACAGTACATGCTTGTCAAAATCACAGAATATCACAGTTCAAGAGAGTGAATTTTACTATTTGTGAGTTATGCGTCAGTACATCTGAGCTTCAAAAATTATCCAAGGATAGGCATTGCTCCTAAAATATCAATCTTAACTTTCACAGGGTAGTGGTATTATGTAATGGTTAGATATTTACTCTCAGCCTAGATTCACAAGCCAGTCTCACGACTTATTAAAGGAGTAACCTTGGCCAAGTCATTTAAACTCTCTGTACTTATACCTCTTGTTTGTAAATGTGAGATAATAATAGTTAGCACCTAACTCTTAGAGGTGTCATAAAGATCAAATGAGCTGGTATCTATAACTCACTTGGAGCCTCATGTTTAAGAAGTGCTTATTGAACACACTGCGTTCCTACTCAGCCTTCTAATATTCTTCATGATTGCATTAGTTTGCTAGAATGTGCTAACTGTACCATAAAAGGAACCACATGAGGATTGGCTTAAATAGTGGAAGCGTTTTTTCTCATTCTCTGGATCTAGCAGTCTGAGATCAGACACAAAGATGGCTCCTTCTGAGGGCTACAAAGGAAGATCGACTATTCCGTGGTTATTTCCTCTGGCTTCTGTGGTTTGTTGGTGATCTTCCTTGGTTGGCAGATGCCTCATTGCAATCTCTACTTTGAACTTCACACGTTCTTTCTGGTGTTTTCTCCTCTTGTCCATCCTTCCATAAGGATGTAAGTCTCATTGGTTTAGAAGCCCACCTACTCTGTTAGACCTCTTTATCATAACTACTTACATCTATGACAAACTTATTTTAAAATAAGGTCACTTTCTGACATACCAGGGGTTAGGACTTCAGCAGATGAATTTTGGAGAGGAAAACATAACTCAGCCTCAGGCCTTAGCATGCTCTATTGTCATCTCTGTCCTTCATATCTCCTAACTCCACAAATTGTTTGACAAACTAATTCCTGCTTGTCACTCTCAAGTTTCAGTCAGATCTTACTTTCTTAGGAAAATCCTCCCTAACTTTTTGCCACCTAATCATGTCAGATGGGCTTTATCTATATTCTCCCAGTGTCCTATGTACTGACAGTAATTTTCATAAATAACACTTTGCACTCTACTTGCATGTCTGTGACCTGTGTCCCCTTACAACATCAAACTCCTTGGAGTGAATATTATTTAACATTGTGTTATGAGCCCAAATGGATCCTAAGTAAATGAATGAATGAGAGAAAGTTAATGTCTCTTGCTATATTTTGGATAGCCCATATTATATGGTTTAGTGGTATTTATAAAGATAAAACGGCAAAAATTAGAAAGCTAAGGCATGTAAGTGCTACATCAGTTGAAGTTTACTTTGAACATGAGAAAACATGCTAGATATTCCAAATAAAAGCTATTTGATACTGGGAATTGATTGCACAATTGCTGGAGAGTTATACAAACAAAAAGAAAACTCTGAGAAAAACCTCAATATGAGTTACTACAGATAGCAGCCACCACTTATAGGACTGAGAAAACAGAAAAGAAAAGAAAAGGTTACCAGAAAACAGGGGTTCATAGAAGGATCTTTTGTCTGGCTAATGTTTGGATCTCAGAAGAAGAAGGAATCGTGTAGCTGAAGCTGGGATTTTTGAGTTGGGCAACACCTACAGTAAAGTACTAACTGTCATTTGCTGCCAGAGGGAAACACAAAGATGCCCAGCAAGAAACTGCAGGAAACATAGTTTGCAGACTTCCAGCATGCGCGTCATAGAGCAGAAACAGGAATGTGTGTTGGGGCCAAGAGGCAACATGAACGTAGCCAGCACTTGCAAAGATCTCACACAGGAGACTCCTAACAATGGATTTCTAACCGTGGCTCTGTCCCAGGTCAACTATGTTCTTGGACAAACGTCTTTCTTTCCTCTTTCAAGATTCAGATTCTCTGTCCATGGCAGGAGAAGGAACTAGGTGACACCAACCACACACCAGGATTTGACAGTAGAAGCACCTGGGAGTTGTGTGGGATCCCTGAGTGGTGCTGTCACTCTAGAGGATTCTATCACTGGCACCAGCCAACAAGTGAATAGAACATTTCCTGTTTCTGTCTCTGTGGCTACTGTTTACATGCTCCAACAACAGCAGAAGAAGGAAGCCAGTCTGTATTTCTCAGAGTACTGACTTTCATATCCAAACTGATCCCAAGATGAGCCATCAAGGCGGATGTTTTGCTACAAACTTCAAGCAGTGAGCAGACAAAAGATCAAACTAGCAGGGGTCGGAGGGGAGGAGTCATGGGTAAGGAGGAGCAAATAGGGAGGTGAATGAAAATCACATGTGACCTGTACATACATGAGGTCTAAATGTGTGCACCTGAATCACAGCAACAAGATTTTCTCCAGCCCTCTTCTCCTGGCAAAGCCCCTTTGCCACCCATGACCCTGGTAGGAGTTTGATCATGATGCAGAGATAGACTGGGTTCAAGTCTCAGCTCAGCCACACACCAAGAGGGAGACCTCAAGGAAGACATCGATTCCTGCTCCCCGTCAGCCTCTTTCCTCACCTCCAGTTCTGCCTGGCTCTCTAGCTTATGAAGAGAACAGGAGCTGATACACTTGGCAGCACTCTTCTCATCTGGGACCTAGTCACAAAAGTATAGTCGTTATATGAGCGATAAGCATCAAAGGACATTTACAAAAACATAGTGCCTATTCAAGGTTTTCACTTACATATATATATATATATATATATATATATATATATATATATATATATGCTATACTTCAATAATATCATCACAGAAAAAGGTAAAAGTATAGCATGACTTAAGTTTATTTTAACTCAATAACTAATGGTAATGTAATGTGATAATTAGTGACCTACATAGATAACAGAGCCACAGTAAGACTAAATAATATAAAGAGATATTAAGTACTCAGTGTTCGCATACATAGATCAATTATAGACTTAAACCCCTAAACTCTAGCTTCACAAAAGAAAAATTGTTTTCTTTAAGAAATTTAGACAATATCAGAAAGCATGAGAAAATTTAAAATAACCATAATTTCTGCATACCACATAAAGTTTTTAAAAGTTTGTTAATTTTAGGTGTTAATAAAGTATAAAGAATTGATGAGAGGTTGATCATCTATTCTTTTCCTCCTCTTTAACTTCTTGGAAAACTGAGAAGTTGAGAATTTTTATAAGTCAGACAGGATAGCAACGCAGGGGCCTGCACGGGGCAGGAAGGAGGCACGAACAAGTGGAACACGGGGATGCGTCGCGGCCAGCGCAAGACAAATGGCAGCTGATCATTTGCTTGGGAACTTCAAGGAGGTGTGGAGACTATGATAAACTCCAGATTAGGGGCCCAAAGGAGCAGCCCGTATTAATCTCTAACTCATTATTTTCATATATCCATTGTGCCTGGATAACGGGTATTTTTAAAAGAACCAAGGCATCTGAAATTTTATGGGAAAGTTCCCAATTTTCAATTGTTGGAGGCTAATTAATTTTTAAGCTCTACAAGCCCATCCAAAGACATCTGCGGGCCAGATGTGGCCTATAGGTGCCAATTTGTAACTACTGCTGAAGGCCGAGTGGGGAGGGAAGAGGTCACTGAAGGTCTTGGGCGGGGAAGTCAGAGAAGCAGATTTGTAGCTGAGAAAATCCCTTAGGCAACTGTTGCGAAGGAGGCTGGAGAGCAGAGAGGCTGGAGGGGGTGGAAATGGAATATTCCACGTGGGTATTGTTGTGAGCGTACATCTGTGGTGTGGAGAGGAGTGCCAGTGAGAAGGAAGATGGAGAATTGACGTAGAAGGGACCACCAACCCAAAACAGGGTTCTGACTTAGCTACTTTTTGGTTGCTGGTACACAACATCCACAATTTAAGGAACAAAGATTTCTTTTAGCTCACAGTTCGGAGGTCTTGATCAGTCGATGCAGTCAGCTGGTGATGGCGATGTGGGGAGGGCTCGGTGAAGTGGCCTGCAGGAAACAGCTGCTCATCATACCATGGGTGGAAGCAAAGGCTCCAGAAGGATTAGGGACAGACCCCTCCAGGCTACACCCTCAGTGATCACCACTCCTGACCAGGTCTCACCTCTTAACAGCATGCGAAATCCATAAATCAATCCCCTTGACCCAAATAATCCCCACAATCCAATCACCTTCCAAATACGTGATGTTTTGGGGAGACATCCCAGCCAAATCATAACAGGTGCTAAGGCTGCAGTTTGGTCTAGAGCTTCTGAGCTTGCTATTCAGATTTGAGGAAGTGCCTTGTTTGACAACAGACAACTATAGCGGAAGAACCACTTCATTGTAGAGACCGCCTCCTCCCAAAATAGAAAGGCTAAAGGAGTCCTGTGGCTGTAGGCCTTGAGGGCACAGCCTACAGAGCAGGTTAGGAAGGAAGGGAATGTGGTCAATGAGAAAAGAGGCAATGAATCTGAGTCCGAATCCAAACCCTATACCTTGAAGGGACTAGGAGTGCTTAGTATGAGAGAGAGAGAAAAAAAGCCAAGGGAAAATAGGAAATAGTTTGATTACAATTATTATTTATTGAATATCAACTAGTGCTTGACTTGAGGGATAAGCTGATAAGAAAAAACACACAAAATCTGTGCTGTCCCTGCCCTAAGGAAGACTTTTATAAAAGTTGTTAATGGAATAAGCTCTCAAATAAAAGCAAAGATACAAAACTGAGATCAGTTCTGGGAAGAACGGGCTCAGTGGTACGACCCTGAGGGTAGGGGCATCAGCTTCCAGAGGAAATGGTGGTTACCACCAGAACTAGAGAGGAGTAAACCTGAGTGAAGTCAATGGGGTAAGAAAAAGGCACAAGAAACAGCATGTGCAAATACATGACTCACAGAAAGGACCACGAAGGCCACCATGGCTGGAGCAGGCCAAGGGGGACACAAGGCTTGGGAGCTGTCTAATGGTGAAGGGATGCGATGCACTTGGTGTCCTCTGCAAATGCATCCAGTAGAGGTACTGCACACATACTCTTCTGATAGGCTTACAGTGCAAGTGTTTGAGATTCGCTTGTTTTTAATCCATTAGAATAAAAGCCATCATTTACTCAGTTTCACTACATGCCAGTCCCTGCCTTAAGGAATTCACACATTATTCCCAGGACACTAAGTATCCACCTTATCTATCACTGTGTAGCAAACAAATTCGAAACTTACTTTATTCTTCTCTCGTGGTTGTGCAAAGAAATTAGGTGAATGCGTTTTGCACTTACGACTGGAAGTTGGCCTGGATGAAACTGCCTGAAGGCTGCAGCTGGAAAGCTCACATGCCAGTGCTGGGCTGGGTGGTAGAACTGGTCAGGGGCTGAATAGATGGGAGGATCCTGTGTGAGGCTGATTTAGGTGACTAGTGTCAGCCTCCTGTTAGCAAGGAGATAACACTTCTTACCTAGTAGAGCTCTTCCAGTTTTATGAAACTGTTGTCAGTTCCATAAAATACAAGTCTCAGAAATGGCAGTACTCACTGCTCATAACAACATAGTCAAATCAGACTGAACGAGATGGAATACTGCGCTCTTCCTCTTGTGGGGGCAATGTTATTTGCATAGAGGAGGGAACCTGTGGTAAACATGTTGAGCCAGGTGTAGCAATGCGCGCTTGTAATCACAGCACCCTGGAAGGCTGAGACAACAGATTGCAAGTTTGATCCCAACTTTGGGCACCATAGGAACTTAGCAAGATTCTATCTCAAAATAAAATGGCTGGAGGTATAGTTCAATGTGAAGGTCCTGGGTTCAATCTCCAGCACCACCAAAAGCGGGAGGGGGAGGGGGCATCTGTGAGATAAACCATCATTGTAATGCCAATTACTATCTCCATTTTACAGATGAAGGGATCAAAGTTAAATGCCAATTTTCATTCACATCATAGAGAGCAGTAAGAGGTACAATTGGGATGCAGACACAGGACTAGCTAACTCTGAAAATGATTGTGATGTTCTGTACGCAAGGCTGAATGGAGCAATGGGGAAAGCCCTGGAATGAGTGTCGTGGGCTCTGAGCTCAATATTGTATTGACCTCTTTGGGTTACATTGACAAGCCACTTTGGGCCTCGGGCTCCTCATCTCTGCAGGCAGTTTGGGCACCTTGATCTCACATGCTAGTCTGGCTCTCGCATTCCAGCCTGTGCCTTGGGACTCCTGGGTTACTGACCGGCTACTTCACCACTCCATGCATCAGCAAGTCAGCTCTCTGTACAGGACAGAAGCCTCTGCTCTTCCTCTTTCACTCTCCTCTTAGCAACGTGTCTCTTCGTTCCTCTGGCCACTCTGTTTACCTGGCCTTTCCTCCACTTCCCACTAAGCAGCAAGCCTTTATGCTGCTCCCTCTGTAAATGCCCCCTGAAGGACCAGCTTCCCTTTTGGCTCTGAATTCACATAGGCAGACATCAACGTATCTGGATGTGAAACAGCACATCAGGATGTACCGGACTTCACAAGTCATTGGTAGCTCAGTAGAGCTCAGGGAATGAGCATTTGTGTGCTTGAATCCGCGCCCTGCTACGTGCAAACTGCCACTGCCAGACTGCAGACACTCCAGGAAAGGAATTGTGTCTGACATGCTCATCATGGTATCAACGGGGCCATAAAAAATGACAGACCTACAGTAGTAAATAATCAAGCCATTACATTTTTGGTTGTGTTTGCAAATTTTGTTTAAACTTCTTCAACTCAAGTGTTGAAAGTTTTTGTAGTTCAATTCTTCCAGAAAACGACTTGATCCTACTTTTCCTTTTTTCTCTATTCTAGTTACAACTTTTTTTTCTTCGTAAGTTTTCATAGTCCAATGCACCCCCCCCCACACACACACACACAAACACCCTAACAGATTCTCTTTTTCTTAACTTACTGAAATTTATCTTTTCCCTAGACTTTTCTCTAAGCTTCTTCTTCCGACTTTCCAGAGCAAATAAAAGGTAGGAACAAAGAAAATATATGAATGAGATTGAGGGTCAAATGCTGGGAATTCTGGACATATGATTCCCACTATTCCCACATTATTTCTCAAATTCATTTTTCAGAGTGTGTGGGCTGCTTCCCTATTTCTTCTAAGATTGGATTGGGTGATCAGTGGGTATTTGTCAGCAGTGGAAGATTTTCGCCAACACAATTGTATGCTGAAATAGGATACAGAAAGCAGCTGACATTGACCTGGTTGGAATGGGGACCCATGTCAGCCATTACCTCCCTTGCTGTCTGTGGCCAGCTCTTCAGCCCCCTCTGCTGAAGTGGGTCTCTGCTGTGTGAAGTGATTTCTCAGGGCACCTCATCTCCAGCATAGAAAGATTCACAGCCCTGTTAATCCACTGGGCTGTCAGAAAGGACCAAATGAACAGATGCGAGCAGAGATAACACACTTGCACACACTCAGAACACAGAATACACACCAGGAACTGCTTCAGCAAGCTCAGTATTTTCTCTAATAACTTCCTCATTCATTCAAGTTTTGCCATCTTTAATTTCATTTCCTGATTTCTTCTCACGCCCTTCCTCTTCCGCCTCTAAAGGCGTTACTAAAACTTTGAATAATTTCTCCTTCTGCTTCTTTTCTGTTGTCTGCTGCTTATCCTCTCCTCACCCTCATCCCTGGTATCCTTGGAGACAGATTGATTTCTTATCTTTTGCTTAAATTTCATCTTAGATTCTTGACCCAAAGTGGGAATCAAAGGAAAGAGTACATTCTAGAACTCCATGAAGCATTATTTGTTACTAAACATACTTTTTATAGTACTCAGAGTAAAAATTCAAACTAACAGGTGAATATTACAATAAAACCTGAAAATATTGTCTAGCCTGCCCCACCCACCCCATCTTCCAGGTCCTACCTAGTACTTTCTATTAGACAAGTGTCCCAGCTATATCTGAATATCTTTCTAAAGTGTTTGTGAAAATTGAGACATATTTTTCTTCAAAAATGTGATATTATAAAAGTGCATTTCAACCTTTTCGCCTTATATTTTACAGATCTTTATGAATCATTACATATATTTATCGCATGCTTCCAAACAATAACATTTCACTGTACATTTACACTAATTTATTGAACTTACACACACACACCTACCAGTCCACACTCAGACTGGTTAACACAAGCAGGGACATAATACAGCTTCACAATTAACTTTTTTTTAACTTTATGCCGCATTGTGGATATTGTCTAATGTCAGCACAGAGAACACTCTTTCTATAAAAAGACTTTACTTTTTTAGAGCAGTTTTGGGTTCACAGTAAAACTGAATGCAAAGTACAGAGGGCACCCCGTGTACCCACTGTGGTCCCATATGCACAGCCTTCCCCACCATCAATACCCCCATCAGAGCGGTGCATTGGTTGCAAAGGACAAACCTCATTGACACACCATGATCACCAAAAGTCCATCATTTACATTAGGCTTCTTTCTTGGGGTTGTACATTCTAAGAGTTTTGACAAAGGTATTGATATCAATCTACCATGATGATGTGCTACAGAATAGTTCACTGCCCCACTGTTCTCTGTCCCTCACACATCCTAAACACTGGCAACCACTGATATTTTTACTGTCCCCATAGTTTCCCTTTGTCCAGAATGTTATCTAGTTGGAATACATACTAAGTAGCCTTTTCATATCAGCTTCTTTCACTTCATAACATGCATTTAAGGTCCCTCTGTATCTTCGCCTGGCTTGATAGTTTATTTCTATCAGGCCTGAATACAATTCCATTGTCTGTGCTCCCCAGTGTATCCATTCACCTACTAAAGAGCATCTTGATTGCTTTCAAGTTTTGACAATTATAGAATAAATCTACTATAAATATCCATATTTGCATAATAGTCTAGTTTTCCAGTGCATTAATTTATTCAGTCATTCTCCAATGGCAATATTTAGATTATTTCCAGCTTTTTTGCTTATATTATTGCTATGCCAGGCAATACTGCAGTGAGCAACCTTTACAAGTGCCCTCTACGTATCTATGTGCATGTGTCTGTGTTTATATATTTGTAAGAAAAAAATCATAGCGGGGAAAAACAGAGTCAAAGGCTATGTTCATTTAAAATTTTGATGTGACATTAATATCAGGTCTATTAGTGTCTGGTTCAGGTCTTGAGTTTGCATGAGGTGATACATTTTGCTAGTGTGGTGGATTAAATAAATAAATCTTGTTGGTTCTGGATTTCACATGTCAATCTTCCTTTCATCCCTCGTTGCCCAGGTGACCACTCCATATGTTCCCACAGCTTGCTGCGACCCCTCCCCCACTCCCTTATCAACCTGACGGCCCCTGGCCTGAAAGCTGGCCTGTATTTTCCTCCAGCAATAGTCGCAACCCCCTATGGGGGTAGTCGCAGCCTTCCTCCCCCTCCCAATCCCAAGCTGCACACACGTTTGCCCATCTCATCTCCCCCACCAGCCTAGGAGCAGGTAGGGGAGAGCTTTACAACTGTGCAGACTAAGGCCTGGCGCACAGCACCAACCCGCTGGAGCAGCACCTGTCAACTCCCTCCGCCTAACTTGTTTCTTTCCTCATCAGCTGCTTTGGCCCAGGGCGCTGGAGCACATCTCTGTGAAACAGTCTCGCTTATCTCACGGTCTTGCCCAACTGCAGTCTTCCGTGGTTCACCCTACCTCCTTCCTTCACTTATTTTAAGCCTCAACTCCTCTTTTGAAATGTGAGTGGGACTGAAGGGTTACTGCTCCCCGTCTCCCGTGCCCAGTGCCCCAGCTGTCCTGCAGTGCGTGCTGTTTCTCAAGCTGACTTCATAGTTTCCCACTTCTGTACCTTGAACCATGCTATTTTTTCTTCCTCTGCCTCTGGAATTTTCTTTTCTCCCATGTCCGGCCACCAAACTCCCCAGCAGCCTTCAGCCCAGCTCAATGGCTATTGACTGACTGAAATCTTTATGACGTCTTTCTATCTTCCTAACACAACGAACAAACCAGCGATCTGTAAAATGCAGATCTCTTCTTCATACCTCTTTTATAGTTTTTGTTACAGACTGTCATATCATAATTAGCCTTCTTTATGATGCCATAGTAAAGGAAATTTTTGACAATCAGCACCATTTGGAACTGCTAAGTATGTCCCCTAAAGTTTCCAACAGGGCCTGGAAGTAGTGCCTTAGTGCAGACCCAAACTCTCATAGGTGTGCTTTTTTAACAGAACAAAAGTGACTTTCACCTTAATAACACAGGGAGGCAGAGATTTTCACCTTAATAACACAGAAAGGCAGGCTCCTCGGTCACCGCACCTAGATCTACTTTTTTGTTCTTTCATAACTACATCACAGTCCAGTGCTCGGCTTTCTCCTCACTTGATTAGCCTCTTATTCTCTCTGACCAATTAGGTTTTTCAGTCTTCCTTTACTATAAGCAAAATTGAAGCCATTTATTTACATATATATACCTGACATTTAAGAAATAACTTTCTAGCAATGAAACTTCTAGGTGAATGGATATGCATGTTTTATGTTTTAATAAATTCTGCCAAGTGACTCTCCCAACAGCCATAGCACTCTATTTTTTTTTTTAATCCCATTAGTCTCCAGGCGGAGACTCCATGGCATCCAGTACTGCTCTTGGAGGCCCTCCCTATGCCTCCTCTCAAGGGTTTGAGGGAGGTGCAGTATTAAATTGGTCCTCAGCTACCCATAAAATTTAGTTTGTAATTCTCTCGTGGTATTTGCACATTATCTGAAAGTCTACGTGGTAATCATGACTACTGGCCTGTCAAGTTTCAAAAAGGCAAGAATCCTACCTCCTTATTTATTTTTTTTGCACTTCTTAGTCCCTCAAACATTACTTTAAAACTACCTAGAAGCGAGTGTGTGTGCATGTGTGTGTTTGTGCATATGCATGCACACATGTGTGTGTCTTCATGTGCCCAGGTATATGTGGATTGTCTTCTCTGTTCTGAACCCTGTAATGAAGTCTGGGGGTTGGAGACATAAAGACACAAAGTAGCATTAGTGAGCACATCGCGGCCATGAAGCAAGCAGCTGGAACATGCAGTTTTCCAGTCAGCGAGTCTACCTGGCGGAAGCTGACCGAGTGTGCATGGGTGGGTGGGGCGAGGGGGACCAGTGCAGAACACGAGGAGACAAAGAAAGCAGGCAACGTGGGGAGAGAAAGCGGTAGGCAGAGGAAGAGGCTTGAGCACACTGCAGAGGCCCACAGCCAGTGACATCCACGATCTAACATTCTGTTCTCTCTTTTTAGAAATCATGACCAGAGCAGTTGGCCTGAAATCTTAATCATTTGGACTTTTTCCCAAAAGTGATTGCAAACTGCTGCCTCTGCTTCAGTAGCCTGGTAAAACTCAACTGCGGGGCTGACACCAGCGCACACCCTCCGCAGCAGTCTGCACACGAGGCCCTTCTGATCTCTGGATTCTTGCATCCGATTCCTGGTAGTGGTTCACAGAAAGGCTTGTGTTGAGGTGTGAGTAGGTAAGAAGCTGTTTTCTTCTTCTTACGGTTCATGCAACCTAGAGCCATCTGCTTACTACCTTTAAATCTTCAAATTTTTTTTTTCATTTGTAGCATGGAACTAATGGCTCTTATCTTGCGAGAGTACACAAAAATTAAGATAAAATGTAAAATTAGACATGAGAATAATATACAAATTGCCAAATCCAGCACCTACTATAAAATACACACAGAATAAACAAAACCTATGCTTGTTGTCTTTCTGACTTCTTCACCTCACCCATTGACTCTGATGTGGCAGGCAGTGATCTTAAAAGCATTCGATTTGACAATGTCACTTTAGACACCAGGAAACTGAGACCCAGATGGGAGTGCCAGAGCACTACCTCTTTCCTCTAGGCCCAGAATGTTCCACCATCTTGTTGTAATTATACTTAGCTGGGACACCTCAACCTTGACCAAGGGAGATCTTTCCCTTTGTGCCCCCAGCAGAAGACCCGCTTTGGGGAGAAGCAACTGTTTTCTTTCCTAAAGGCTCTTCTCTTCCTCTCTCCTTCCCTATTGTCAACTTCTCTTCCCATGGCTTCTTCGTCATCACTCTTTCCTCCCTCCTGTTCTCTAGAAGATATTGCCTGATCCCCACAACCACAAGGACCCATAAGACACTGTGCATTTTGTTACCTCATTTTCCAGTGCAGAGAAGATGGTTCTTGGAGGTTCTTTAGTCCAAGAAGCTGGCTGCACAGTGTCTTCCCTGAGAGAGCTTTCCTGAGTGCCTTACCTATAGACAATCTCATGGCTCCTCTGGATTGAATACAAATAATTGAATGCAAATAAATAGCATTAGCTATGTGCCAGGCCAATCTTGAGCACTTACAGATATTAACTCACTTGACTCTCATAACAACCCACGAAGTTATAAGATATTATCAACAGCTTCAATTTACAGATAAGAAAAACAAGACACAGGAAGATTAAGTAACTTATTCAGGGTTTTACAGCTAACAATTGGAGGAAGCAGTTGGCTCCAGAGTTGCCCCAGAGCTGCTCTCAGGATCAGGCTCTGCCTGGGCCTTTGCCTGTGCTTCTTCTACTCCCTGTGCTATTCCTCCCTCTTTCTGCCCGGCTTCTCTAGGAAGCCCTCCTTTCAATCACTTAAACACAAATTCTTATCTCAGATACAGTTTCTAGGAAAGCCAAAATGAGACGAAACCTACCCCAAAGGATATTGCTGTTAATAGCTTGATGTATACGCAAGGTCAATTTTTTTATTCACTTTCAGGACTACTCTTAGGAAAACCAATATTTCCTGAAATGGAAATTGTCCTAGGAAACTCAAGATGATCATGAGGAGGAGGAGGAAAAATGATGACCGTGGCAAATATTTCTCTTGGAAATATCCTGCTAAGTTCCTTAAATGTATTATTTCATTTAACCATCTAAAAAAATCTTCTGAGAGCCCTGCTATTCAGGGAATGCTTCTGCCGTAATGTCCAGCACTCACATACATATCATTCCAAATCGACTTATCTTGTAATTATAATGATATTTTTAGTTTCCATTTTGATGTCCAACTAAAACCTCAAATTCGATATGGTCCGATCATATCTGAATTCATCTGTTTCTCCCCCTCCTCCCCAAAACCACACAAGGTTCATTGTCTCCTCTTACCCTCTTTGGAAATGGTCCACTCCTGTGGCTCACCCTAGTCACCTCTCAGCCGGCCCAAGTTAGTCTAACTTGTTCTGGTGTCACGCCTTTCATTCTTTACTTTCCTGTCCAAACCCAGATATCATGTATTCTTTCTATTTCTTCAATGACCATCTAAAAGAATGTATGCTCATCCTGTATCTTCGAGGTCCAGAAGGCTAAAACATATTGCGTGAAGCACATGGCTGGTTAAGAGTAGGGTCAGGAATAGCACCAAGACTCATCTGGTTCTAAATCTCAGGGTCTTTCTGTCATGGAACTGTGTCCCATTCACAGAACGTCTCACAAGTCTTTAGCCTTTAGCACAAGTCTGGGGCCTGATACAACTTTAAACTTCTCAATAAGAAGAAACTATTTTAAACAACTCTAAAATAACTCATTAAGCAATACTCCACTACTTAGCAGTTATTCTCTTTCCATTTTTCTTTCAATCTTTCCAGATGGAAAAAGTCTCACTAGGTACTACAATGCTATCCCTATGCTCCCAGCACTTGCCAATCTTCTCCTAGACAAAGAGCATGCCTCGGGCTCAGAACTTTGGCAGGCAAGAAAATCAAGCTAAAATTTGCTGACATTGTTTTGTTTGCATGGTTACTTTCTATTTTTGGCAGATGACACTGGTTTTCCACATGTGGTGATGGCAGTGAAATTTTTTTTGAAGAAATAAATGTATTTGAGTGAAAGTGAGTCAGTAATCTAAGAAACCTTAATACACCTGCTACTCAGAATAGCAAAAACCACAGTGGCAACATAGGAATGGCAGATCAGGGGGAAAGGACATAAACAAATTGTTTGGTAGGATACAAAGTTTGCCTGCCAACTCCACAGTGGCTCTTCAAAGTCAGGAACTCTTCTCCTCAATGGCCCTCAAGGCACTTCCTCCACTACAGACTTGTGCGGCTTTGCATGGAAATCCCTTAGATGTCACCAGGCCACCCTCCCGGCTCTTAGGTGGAGATTTAGACTGAAGGGAAGAAGAGCATTCATTATGCTTACTCAGAACACGACAGCTATTCCAGGACTAGAATCTAGGCCTCCTGGTGATTACCCAAGCTCTCTCCCCTGCATGAAGTTGTACATCAAATACAGACGTGCCCTCACACACATTCATTGTCTCACGCTCTTTATTTTCATATGCAGAGGAGACTCCATGCAGTCCCTCTTATGTTCAGAAAAAATCCTGAGCATTGCGTCCTAGGGTACCCACTCTGTTGTATACAAAGGCTTAATTCCTTATGCCCCTAAGAGGGTAATAATCTTGTAGGAAGCTTGGGAGAATGGAGAATAGTCAATCACTCGAGTTGTTTTCATAGGGTCGACTACTCTTGTAAAACTCTCTGTTGGCAAAAGGTACTAGAGTTTGACCCTTCTGAGTGCTTAATTCTCTTCAGGCCAAAATGTCTTTTATGTGACCAACTGATATCACTCCAACTTGGATTTAATGGTATCTCTCTGTCTGGTGTCCCTGAGATGGGGAGAATTTATTAGTATATCTCTCATAAAAGTCTAGCATAGCAGGAAATTAAATTCATCTGGTGTAATCAGCTGTTCAGAAAGCTTTGCCGGTTGTTGTGCTTTACTTTATGGTTGCCAAGGTGATTGCAAAGCAACTGTTTGATGACATGTTCTAGGATCTTTCCAGGTATTGATGTTAAGTTTAGATGTCAACAAACTAAAACACGAATAGAAGAGATTTGTCTTGATGGCAGAAAGGAGCTCTAGACCCAAAACTCCTTTACCTGAAGAGAAGAAGGTTCAAAAGAAGTTGAAGGGACTGCTCCAAAGCTCCAAGGTCTTAGAGAAGGGTAAAGAGACTTACTTTGAGTGGCCTCAAGGGGGCAGACTTAAGATCTATGGGCCAAAGTGTAAGAAGTTGGATTTCAGTTCAAAATCTGAACAATGGTGATAATACAAACCTATGAAAAGGGCTAAAGTGATTGCCCTCTCCAAGACAGCTCTCCAAGGTTTTGAGGCTTGCACGGAATAAGGAGCTGAGCAGTTTATAAGACACTTCCTTCATAAGCCACTTTCATTCTATCTAGCTATTTAACTCAATCTTTAGCTGTTTTCAGAATCATCCTTCCAAGGAGTAAAATTTCCATTCTTCAATTATTTTCCACAGAAATTCAAATAAAAACACGAGTTACTAATTATGCATGTTCAAAGGATTCTTTCACACACATGATCTGATGAGACAAATCTGCATCCTTCACATACAATTTAATTCAAACGTAAGATGCCATTGACAACTTGCTTATTTTTTACATCAGATAAAGGTGGATTTAGTCCATAAGAACTTTCTAGTTCAACTCAAGCATTAACTTGTTAAGGCCATGAGCACGATGAGCAGCCAACTCTGCTGAGAAGTGAAATAACAGTTGTTAGGAAGGGCACACATGTGAGGCTGTATGGCAAAACTGGACTCCTCGTTCTACTACCTTGGACTAAACACTTCTTTCTTCACTTCAAGTTCCTCTTTTGCAAACAAGGAGAAATAAATCAAATGATCTTATCAGACTTTTTGTCCATTCTGTCATTCTCTGATATTAGAATTCTAAAAGAAAGCCAAAGAAAAGGAAATATCCTGAAATTCCTATCATTTGGGAGATGGAGGAGAGTGAGAAAGAGCCACATTATTGTTCATTTGTCAAGTCTGGTGAGCAAAGACTTTGCACTTCCAGTTGACATAAGCAGTTTCTCTTTCTTAATTTGGTGCCTGTGGGGTTTTTTCTAATGTGTTTCTCAAAACTCTCACTTAAGCTTTAAAGTGATTTATGTGAGTATCTAAATAAATGATTGACTGATGTTCATCTGAAAAGAGTTTTTGTTCTTTATTTGGTGTTATGGGAAGGTGAAACAAAATGTTTATTTATTCCATAGTTTCACAAGCAGGAAGGAGGTTTTATATGATGTAGTTCCACAATTCAGAGTGCATGTGTATTTAAAGAAATGTTGCATAACGTATACTTCCTCTTCCTAAAATGCATCATTCTAGAGCCAGCTTTGGAAAGCACAAATATGAGGTGGGTACATTTTTAAAACTTTGTGAACAGAAGACTTTTAATTGAAAATTGTGGTTATAATGGAAAATATTTTTTGAGGAGTCTGTCTTGCAAAAATTTCTGCAATTGGAGGAGGCTAAAAAGAACAGGTAGGTTAAGTTTTGTTTTCAAGCTTTACTTCTGGAATAAACATCTCATTTACTTTTGTTATAAAGCTTTTTATTCCATAGGGAAGACTAACAATGACTAACAATGTTATATTCTCAATGTCAAAGTACATTCTATACACACATATTTGTGTACCACTTCTAGCTTGGAAAGTACTTTCTCCTTGATTATATGATGTTTCAATCCAGTGCCTCTATTTGCCCCTGTAGAGATATGATGAAATCAAGCTACCTCTTTGTAATTTGCCTAAGAAATGTGAAAACCTCAAAGCAGGGGCATCTGGAACCTGGGTATTCCAATTCTAGTTGTACTGCTTTCTCCCTGACCTCCACCCTTCACAAATGTAATACACTCAGCGATTTTTTTAAATCTTAAAGTCATGGAGATTTGGGTTCAAATCCAGCTTTTGGCGCTGCCTCCTATTCCCCCAGGCAATCTATTTTTCCTTTTGAATCCCATTTGTAAAACGATCGAAAAATAGTCTCTCTCCTCACTCCACCCCCTCCTCTCTCTCTCTCTCTCTCTCTCTCTCTCTCTCTTTCTCTCTCTCTCTCTTTCTCTCTCTCTCTCTCTCTCTCTCTCTCTCTCTCACACACACACACACACACCATGAGACTATTCAGGGGATTAAACGCAACAATGCATGAAAAGCATACAGCAGAATGCTCTATAAATGTAAGCCATTGTTATGCCATTATGTAATCTACAAAATATGTTTGGTTACACGGCATGAAATACTTTCAGTTTTTCAAAGACACCACTATTACAAATAAAATCCAACATTAAAAGGTAATTTTTTTCAACAGTAAAGTCATATGCTGATGTAACGGATATTATTTCATGGGGGAAAACCTGGTTTTAAGACAGTCTAACTTTTAGGGAGCATTTGTCTTTTGCTTTTTGTAATTCCAAAATGTCTTTCATACTAACACATTTTAATAATATGAACTATATGAAATTGCCATTTTTTTGTCAGAGAGAGCTCAATGTTGATGGTTTCATGGGACATGACATGACAATCTAACCAATTATCCAACAGGTAGAAGGTGTTTTAAACATTTTTTAGGTGCAATGAAACTACTGAATTAATTATGTTTGAAAAGAAAATTATCTCAGTTTCATTTGAGTCCCTACAGTCCAACAGCTAACTCGACAGTGATGCCACACAGCCAATAATTTAAAAACAGAACCATAAATTGTCTCTTATTCCGAAATACATACATAGGTACATACACACACACTTCAGCCTCTGATAAAATTCAAGGGATAGTTTTCTGTGTCTGTGCCTGCAAATTCCGGAAGAGAGCATCAAAAATCCTTTGACAGAGAGCGTGCTGAGGAAGTCACCTCCTGTGGTCCTGCCAACTGTTTGCAAGGGACCATGGCGGGGACAGGGCACAGGAGCCAAGGGTGTCATTTACCGGAGTTTAAATGAAGGAGGTTATGCGTACGTGGGTTGGGGGAACCCCGCACCCCATGAGCGTTCGCGCGTGCTTGACTCGTACTTTGTAGGTGCCCAGCCTTCGCACTTGGGTGTCTCTGTGTCAGCCCGAGTGACTCCGCCTGTCAGCCCCTGTGCGAGAGCTCCAGGGTGCATGTCAGCGCTGGGAGGGTGTGTCTCCTGTCTGCGGCTGTGCTTCAGAATAAGTCTGAGCATGTCCTTCGGGGTGCATTTGCGCCTGTCAGTGTGTGTCACGGTGGGCATTTTCAGCGTTATTCATCAGGGTGGGTGAGGGTCCGTGTGCCGCCTTCTGCACGGAGACCCCAGACCACAGAGGTGCTCGGGCCCACAAGTAGCAGTCACGCAAGTGCCAACTCTCCTGGGTTAAGTTAGTGGGCACCGCAGCCGCCACTTTAGCCCTCTGGAGCCAGCTAGGGTGCCGGGAGGGAGGGGTGCCCGTCGGTCCCGCGGCCCCGCCCGGACCAGCCCGGGAGGGGCGGACAGGGGCAGGGCCGGGAGGGGAGCTGGGCCGCGCCCCTTCGGGGCTGCCCAATCCCCATTGGCCCGAAGTTGCGGCACGTCACTGGAGGGCTGTTCCCCTAGAGTCCTGTGCACATAACGGGCAGCGCACACTCCGAGGCGGCTTCTCCGGAGGGCAGTCGGACCTGCGGACGCGCGAGCGCAGGGCACCCACCAGCTGCGTGTGCAGGACGCGCTCCCACCACACCCACCCCGCGGCCCCTGAATGAGGCCTCCCGGCGTCCGCGCGCGGCCCGCAGCGCCCCACCGGAGGGGCGCCCGCTGAGGAGCCGCCACTGTGCCGGCAGCCGGCGCGCTCACCTGCCCGCCCGGGCGCCATGGGGCGCCCCGGCAATGGCAGCGACTTCTTGCTGGCGCCCAACGGAAGCCACACGCAGGAGCACAACATCACACAGGAACGGGACGAGGCGTGGGTGGTGGGCATGGCCATTCTCATGTCGCTTATCGTCCTCGCCATCGTGTTTGGCAACGTCCTGGTCATCACGGCGATTGCCAAGTTCGAGCGACTGCAGACGGTCACCAACTACTTCATCACCTCACTGGCCTGTGCGGATCTACTCATGGGCCTGGCGGTGGTGCCGTTTGGGGCCAGCCACATCCTCATGAAAATGTGGACTTTTGGCAACTTCTGGTGTGAGTTTTGGACTTCCATTGACGTTCTGTGTGTCACCGCCAGCATTGAGACCCTGTGTGTGATTGCAGTGGATCGCTACTTTGCCATCACGTCACCCTTCAAGTACCAGAGCCTGCTGACCAAGAATAAGGCCCGGGTGGTCATCTTGATGGTGTGGATTGTGTCTGGCCTTACCTCCTTCCTGCCCATCCAAATGCACTGGTACAGGGCCACCCACCAGGAAGCCATCAACTGCTATGCTAAGGAGACCTGCTGTGACTTCTTTACGAACCAAGCCTACGCCATTGCCTCCTCCATCGTGTCCTTCTACTTACCCCTGGTGGTCATGGTCTTTGTCTACTCCAGGGTCTTCCAGGTGGCCAAAAGGCAGCTCCACAAGATTGACAAGTCTGAGGGCCGATTCCACGCCCAAAACCTCAGCCAGGTGGAGCAGGAAGGGCGGGGTGGGCACGGACTTCGGAGGTCCTCCAAGTTCTACCTGAAGGAACACAAAGCCCTTAAGACCCTGGGCATCATCATGGGCACGTTCACCCTCTGCTGGCTGCCTTTCTTCATAGTCAACATCGTGCACGTGATCCAGGACAATCTCATCCCTAAGGAAGTTTACATCTTCCTCAACTGGATAGGCTACGTCAATTCTGGCTTCAACCCTCTCATCTACTGTCGGAGTCCAGATTTCAGGATTGCCTTCCAGGAGCTGCTGTGCCTGCGCAGGTCTTCTTTAAAGGCTTATGGAAATGGCTACTCCAGCAACAGCAATGGCAGGACGGACTACACAGAGGAGCGGAGTGGATGTCACCTGGGGCAAGAGAAACAAAGGGAACTGCTATGTGGAGATCCCCCAGGCGTGGAAGACTTCGCAGACTGTCAAGGTACTGTGCCTAGCGGTAGCATTGATTCACAAGGGAGGAACTGTAGTACAAACGACTCTCTGCTGTGATGCAGTTTTTCTACTTTTTAAGGTCCCCCTTGCCCCCAAGAGAACACTATAAATAGACTATTTAACTTGAGTGTAATAAATTTAGAATAAAATTGTATAGAGATTTGCAGAAGAGGAGATCCTTCTGCATTTTTTTTATTTTTTTAACCTGTAAAAAAAAGAGAAAATGTATTTGAGTGACTGTTTCATGTACAGTTCGGTTCCTCTTTGCATGGAACTTGTAAGTCTGTGTCTGAAGGGTGTTAGTCCTAGAGGACCTGGGTCTTTGTGTTTCCATATGTTTTCTGTGTATCTACCTCACTGGTCAAGTATTAGGAGTAACATATTGCTGCTGGTAATTTGTGTCTGAAGGAGATTTTCCTTCCTGCACCCTTGGACTTGAGAAGCCTGAGTATCTCGGACCTTTCAGCTGTGAACATGGACTCTCCCCACTCCTTTTATTTGCTCAAATGGAGTGTTGCAGGCAGAGATTCGAGAGACAGCTTCAGTCGTTTTCCTGAGCAAAGTCTAATGTTTACAGTAAATAAATTGTTTGACCATGACTTCATTGCACCTGTTTCTCCAAAACCCCTTGACTGGAGTGTCCTTGCCTCTCCCACTGGAAACCACAGGTAACTATTTGTAATAACTGCCCAGTGGCTTAATGTGGAATGACACAAGAATGGCATGCACTGATTGCTTAACTCTTTCATGCGCCTTTAAATCTCTGGTTGCAAACCCGTTTCTCTCCGTATCAGGCCTGTCTGCTCAAGGCATGGCTGAGTTCACCCTACACTTGTTACTCTGTGCTGTTACCTCAGCAACACTGACTCACAGAAATAGAGTTTCGGGCGAATGTTTTGTCCTTCCACATACCCTGCCACCCACCTTCCTCTGCTACTCACTTAATAACTGTGTATCGTATACGTTTGCCAGGTCTTATAGTACAGCCCTTTGTGCGGCATCAGGGCTTGACATTTTCCTTATGAGGATGTTCTTGCTGTTCAAATATAACCCTATAATTCCAAGGAAAATTTGAAGGGATTGGCCAGAGCAAGCAGAGCTGGAAAACACATAAGGTGTGAATACTTCATGACCTAGAAACGGAATTTTAACTGCTCCTCTTTCTTAACTCTGTCTCTTTTCTCCTCTCTCCTTGACTCTCTACACGTTAGCGTAAACCAGGGTTTCTCATCCTCAGCATAATTAACATTTTGGACCGGATAACTCTGTAGTGAGGGCCAGCCCCATGCATTTGTTAAATGTTTAGCAGCACTTGTGGCCTCTACCGAGTAGATGTCAATAACACTCCTCAAGTTCTAGCAACCAAAATCGTCTGCAGACATTGCCAGATAACCCTGAGGCATGTAATCGTCCATACCAGAGAGTCACAGATCTAAATTATGAAACTCTGAGCCTAGTTTTAGGCTGGATCTAACGTGAGTGCTGTGTTTCGCAGAGGCTCAGAGAAGGATTTGTTGTCTGCCCAGATAATAACAGCTCCTACACCAACTCTCTCCTTCCACTACAGCGTACTGTTTTCTGAACTTACTTTTCAGATTGCAGCCACGGGCGTTACGGAGATTTTAGGCCTGTGCGTGAGTTGCGTGGTAGGGTCTATCGATGCAAGCACGGCCCATGGGCCCTTGCTGCCTGTTTGCAGAGAGATTATAATACTCTTAAGAGGCACAGAAGGGAAATCACAAAAGTAAACACACTTCTTCTCTCAACTCCTTTCTATTTTTGCCTGTGTGTCTGAGCCAGAGCTTGGCCCTGGTTTCATGGCATGGATCGTCTTCCTTGGCAACGCCAGGCTGGGAAGGATCAGCCCACAGGGTTCATTGCCATTTCACTTGCTCCTGAAGCTGCCTCTACTTCTGTCTTCCCTTCTGTCCCAGCCAAGGTCCCCAATCAGGAAAGCACTGGCCTTCCGTACTTCCCGTCAGCTTCATAATGGAGCATTTGGGCAGAACCTGAGCCCTCAGGATAAAGTTAGGCCCATGCATTTGGAACACATCATAGCTAATTGGAAAGTGTATGCCATCTCGGGCTCGTTATTATTCAAGGTTTTCATACCTTTTATCACATTCTCCTGCTGTGGGACCCACTCCCCAGAGAAGAGGCAGCCTTTCCAGTTAATCCTCACGTTCCCCATAGCTTCCTGGGACCTTGGATTTGGAAGAGCCCATAATCTGAAGAGACTGAAACTTGTAAGAGACTAACCTGCCCAGGTAAGCAACTAAGGATGTCAGCACAGGACAAAAACTAGGAGACTCGAATAGTGCGCAGAAACCGCTGTATTCTCTGGACCAGGTTGTCCTTGAATCCTGCGCTCACCCTCAGCTGTGGAAGCTTTTCCCTGGGGCCGTATTGTAACAAATTCATTTCATATTTTTAAATTTTCTTTTGAGTCCTTAACACAAAATTCAAATTCAGTAAACAAATAACTTCCAATAGTAATAAGAGAAAAGATTTTTTTTTCCCTCAACAAGAGTTCAGTAGACTACCCTCTGCTTTAAGGGGAACTGAGAAGCTGATGGATTTTTTTTTTTAACTCTTTATGACTTAATGAGAATTTCAAAGCACTCCAGGTAGAATTTTGCCATATTTTTTATTTTTTTTTAATTTAAATTTTTTTTCATTATTTGTAGGTCCCATGGAAGTAAATAGTATTAATAGCTTCTATTAGATATATGTAGTCTTTTGGCTAAATGAATACCTAATGTAAGTGCAGTAAAAAAAAAAAAAAAGGATGGATATTAATTCAGATTCCTAGATAAAAGAAGAGCTTAGTCACCTTGAGGTCCCTTTAGTAATAGTTTAAATACAAGAACATCTATCAGCTTTAAAGGTCTTGAAAAGTTTTTTACCTTCTTTTGTATAGGTTTGCTTCCCTCTTTCCCTCTGTTTACTAAAATGCTGGTTACACAGGTTTGTGTTGGATTCATTATCGTAAAGTTTTCTTTGCCTGGACAGCAAGTTCTCGGAGTCTGTCAGATGAGAACTTTATCCTGAGATGCAAGCTAACAGATGTGTGCAGTGGCAGGACAGGGAGGGCCCACCTTGCTGAGATAGTCACTGGGGGAAGGAATCCAGGAGAGAGGGAGACTGGGGACAGGAACGGCCCTGACATGGTGCCTAGAATATTGCTGACATGGAACTTATTGCCAAATAGAGCCTAGACCCCAGTAAGTCAGGGAGAACTTAGGGAAAACCCACTACACACAGCACAAGACAAGGAGGAGATCTGGTATCTGCTACCTGGACCCTTGTGTTAATAATACTAAACAGACTATTGTTATGAAATTTCAGAGCTCATGTTCGACTCCTATTAAGCAGCATATTATCTTTATAATCTTAGGATGTAGGTAAGGTAATTGTCTTCATCCAGCAAATTAGGGAACTGTGGTTTGGAAAGTTACGTGACTTTTCAAAGTCCTATCGCCAGCTGGTTGCAGCTGGCACTAGAACCCCGATCTCTATGATTCCAGGGTCTGGAGAGCCCCACACCAGGCAAAGCAGGAAGCTCCGAGGCCACTTCTCACGTGTGCCAGAAAGAGTGTAAGGACTGGAAATGCAATACTTTGTTGAGAGAAGAGGGAGATGGTTGTGGATTGGGGCAGGGTGGAATGTTCCCTTCAGAACATGTGACGGCAGGGTGGCTGGGGATGGGGACAGGGAACTGATCACTGAAGTGCCTAAATTGCTTCTTGAGTCTTTGCTTCATCTTATTATCAGAGAATCAGACTAAACTGAAAAGAGGATATGAAACTTTACAGGGAACATAGCAGGGTAAAGCAGAAACACAGGCGTTCCCACGTCCTGGCAAACACACTCCAGGTTCTAAAGTTGGAAAGGTCTCCTTCTAAATTGAACCGGTGCCTGGTCCTTATGGAAATTTAACCTGGGTGGTCCTACAGGTGTGCTAAGCTAACGTAAGGGCATCCATGTTTTGACAGCAGAGTGCAAGGAGGATTCACACACTCTGAGTGACAATTTCCATTAACAGTATAACTTCCACTGAACTAAGCTAGGTGCTGATCTCTACTGACAGTACAACTATCATTTGAAAGGAAAACTTTTAAAATACCAAAGAGAGTAAAATTCTCAAGCTATTTCAAGAACTTGAGAAAAGATAGTGTCTTAAGAATAACAGGAGGTGAGGATGAGATGAAGGGGCCTTGAATTGGGGTTCATAAAGCAGAAAACAAATATCCTTTCTTCCTTCTTTCTTTCCTCCCTTTCTTGCTTTTTCTTTCTTTCTTTCTTTGCTTCTTTCTTTCTTTCTTCCCCTGTCTCTCTTTCTCTCTGAAAGTAGGCAAGATTGTTTTCCTCAGTGGACCTCAGTTTGATCATGATGTCAGTGTGGGTGGTATCTAAGCACTGCTCAGATCTAAATTTAGGTAGCTGTTAATTTAGAGGTAAATTAGAGGTAACCATTCGTATTTCTAGTAGACTTGAGGACACATATCTGTCATATAAACAATGACTGAATATTACTATGCAAAATTGGTGCATAGTAACTGCTTTCAAATACTTGAGGGCCATCTTGGAGCAAAGGAGACACCAGTTCTCAGTGATTATCAGAAGGTGAACATACCCTTACAGGTAGGCAGATGCCAGCTCAGGTGAGAAAAGGCTTTGCTAGGAGTGAAAACAGGTATCTGTCAGAATAATGAGCAGGCTGTCCTTGGAAGCACTTAAAGAGGATGATGTTCAAGGGCTTCTACCGTGAGCAGGAAACTGGGTAGGCTTCTTCCAAATCTATGGTCCTGTGTCCTTGGAAATAATAGTCCTTAGAAGTATTCAAACTGCTCCCCACTTTCAGCTGGCCTTCTCTCTTATTCCTCTGAATTTCAGAGGTTTAGCTACATTCCTAAACAGGAAACCTCTCGGGGAAATCAGGATCTCAGTCCTTGGCCATGGGGGACATCCAGAAATAGAGCAATAAGGTTAAGCAGTTTTCCAAACTATTAGACCTTTCGTCAGCTGCTCTTCCCATGCCTTTTGCAAATGACCTACTAACTCCCAAAGAGAGAAGGAGGAGAGCTGCGAGTCCTCTCTGCAAAGGCTGCCACATCCTTCTCCGCCCTTGGAATCACTGTGTTTCCTGTGGTCTTTCCGTTGTCACCCTTACAGAGCGAGAAGGAAGGGAGGCAGCTCCCTGGCCAGCAAGGAGCACGTCAAAGCCCTGTGCCCAAAGGTCTGAAGACTTGTGCTCCGCCATAGCCCACTAGAGTCTGGGTGGTGATTGCTGGTGGACACCTCCCTTTTCTAGGTATTTCATCATCTTTAAAGAGAGGTACTTCAGTTTATGTGAGTTCCTGTATTTACTTCTTTCTGCAAATTCAGTAAAACTTTAGAAATCTTCTGACTGCGTTATTTTTATTTTACAGACACACTTTTTTCTCTTCAAAAGAGTAATAGATACTTATAGAAGATTTTAAACACAAAAGAAGCCAGATCAAGTGTCATGTTACTACCTACAGACAACCGTTATTTAATTGTTGCAGGTACTTCAAATCCTTGTTCTACACAAGCCTATGCAAATGTATAGAAATATACTTCTTATAGAGAGGAAATTTAATTACTCATTCTGCTTTGGAACCACTCTGATACATTCACAAATACCCCTTAAGTATGTTTTTATATATAATATAATACCAACATGTAATACAGGTCCACTGAATTGATGATTTACAGTTTACAACAGTCCTCAAATGCTAGAGTACGGAGAATATCAACTCAAGAGGAGCTGGAGTCAGGAGTCTAAGATCCAATTCAAAAATCTGCTAGGGTGGTATACCCCATCGTGGTTGAGTTTTTTCAACACAGATTGTCCATAGAACGCATTTTGAGTAATAAGCTTTCAGACATATAAACTTTATAAATTAAACAGAATAGGTCTCACTTTCTCCCTTGCAGGCAGTTGACATCTTGGCTTCTGTTCTAGCCTTGCTGAAAGCCTACTTTCTGTACCTGGACCTTACCTAGCCTTACCTAATCTGCTTGCAAAGCGTGGGAAACTAACTGTGGAACTCCTGGGACCAGTTCTTTCTATGTCCTTCAATGCCTCCAACCCAACCCATTGACGTCTGTTAACATGAATCTATTCGAGTTAGGTAGTGACCAACGCCTACCACTTGAAAAACACAACAGTAGGTTCCTATTCTGGTAGGGCATCTTTTGTGAGCCTGAGGAAGGCTCCTGGCTGCAGAGGGCTCTCTAGGGGCCAACCACTGCATCTCACAAGTTTTTTGCTTAGGCTCATTTAATACAACAACTCTACAAAATAGTACTGGTATGCTTGCTATCATTTTATAACTAAGGGAACAGGTCTAAAGAAGCTGAGTTACCAAGATCACAGAACCTGTAGAGTGAAGCCAGAGCCCCCGTGCATTGCCACTGAGAGGCTGGATTTCTCTTAATGGAAGAGAGAAGTGGAAGACTGCCAAGGATTCTTCTCAGAGGGCTTGATGGATTTCTGACCCTTAGAACTAAGGGGTTAGCCCATGCCATTCAAGCAAGGTATGACTAGGGAAGAGAAATCAGGCTGCAGCTCAGGTCCGCACCACTGTTGCTTGCCGTCATTCGGCCACTTTGAGAGAACTTCCTCTGTCTAGTGGTAGCACATTGGTTTGCCCTGAGTCAAACTGCCACATTCGGGTCAGGAAGCTCTTGACATCTGGAAATCAGATGCTCTACCTACTTCTCTGTCTGTGTCTGTGTCAGCACCTGAAGCTTTTCATCAGAAAGTACCAGGGTGGGACCAGGCGTGACATAGCTGTGACTGCTCAGTGCACTGGCTGCAGATTAGACTCTGGCCAAGAAAAGATGGTCTCTCCTGGCTTGTTTATTTATTTATTCATTTACTTTGTCTGGTGCTATGAGAGGAAGACTAGAGTATCCAGGAAGGAAAAAAAATTTTTAAGTCACCACAACATCACCCATGACACAGCAAAAATGGAATCCTAAGAAACCCCTGCTGGCTTTTCCACCACCCCGTATTGGTTTTGCAACCTGACCACTCTGGTTTGTGGCCCAAAAGTCACAACTGCCTTTATCTGGATATTTTCTTCATTGTCTCAGTTCTCTCTGTATTCGGCGGCACAGGTTTCTTTTTTTTTTTTTTTTTACCCCCCTCTGTATACAAAGTTTTTTAGAAAGTTCTCTAGTTGTTTATAAATATTACATATTACTCTGACCTTCTGTTGATGGGAGTTTTAGGTTGGCTCTTTCTTTTTCTAGGGTAGAGGTCTAGTGATATGTATTACAATAACAAGGGGATTCTGCTCAATAATGTTCATATTTCATTTCTTGTTTCGTATCCCACAATGTCCGTCCACAAAGCCGTATCCTCACCTACCATCTTCAGCTTACAAGAGTGGAGGGTCAGCCTCAATGACCTAAGGTTGCCAGCTTTAGACATCTTTTAAGCCAAAATTCTGAAAGGAGTAGTAGTATCAGCTGAGACATGAATTTCTTAACATTTTATTATATTGCAGTGGCCCCGAAACTCAGAGCCTAGACATGATTTGGGTGGAACTTCTGTGAAAATAACCCCTATCTCTAAGAACTGGACCTCACCGGCCTGTAGTTGGATGCCACAAAACTGTATTTTTCCTCAACTTCCCCAGAGGAACCTACAGCTAGTATTACCCAGAGCACGGTTTGGACACTGTCGTGTCCTCCTTGCCGTGCTCCAGAGCACTAAAGATAGGCACGTAGACATTGATCCTGTAGGACTGCATGCACCCACACAAATAATTATTCTGTCAAATAATTTCTGTCAATAATTTTCTTGTGTTTCAGATGAAAACAATGTGACTCTAAAAGAGCAAGAGGACAGTAAAGTGCCTTGAGCAACTAAGCACTTAAAAATGTGTTTTCTCACCTTGACACTTAACCATAGTATGTCCAAACGCACGTGACACAACTGTCCTCTTGTCCCTATCCCTTTTCAAGTAGATCGGGAGAAAGGAATTTTATTCCCGGGATAGGCTTGTACCCCAGGGCTCTTTCCTCCTCAGCAGCCTGCCTTGGACTACATCGACTCACACTTAGGTCTCTATGAATCAACTCACTTCACGTACATAAACCCTTCGCTACTTAGAAATCTAAAGAGGGACACACCCAGTGCAGAAAATAGCATGACTCACACATACACCCCCACAGATGTACACACCCAAGTAAACATACATACGTAGACTCATACATTGATGCTGCTGCAATTTGACTATGGGCTGTCCCCTCTGAAACTCATGTGAACTTTGACTGCCGTTGGACTGGTGGTGGAACATGAGGCTTTTAAGCACCAAGTAGGTGGCTGGGGAAACTAATGCCTTTCGTGAGAACAGGGTTTCATTCATTCTCACAAGGGCATGTTGTTGTGAAGCAAGGTAGCTCCTTGCATTTTGTCTTCTGTACCTGTCAGTTTCCCCCTCTTCTCACCACAAGTTGAAGCACCAAGAACCCCTCAACAGATGTAGCCAACCAAGCTTGGACTTCCCAGCCTCCAAAGCCATGAGCCAAAATAAACCTCTTTTCTCTATAAATGACCCAGTCTCAAGTGTTCTATTATAGGAACAGAAAATTAACTAAAGCAGATGCCTGTACACACATGAGTACAGATGCACACACTTCCACATCACCTACACACGCGTGTCTACCTTTGAATGTATGTGCTTCCTTACTAACGTGTACACACATGTACCACGTGGACACACCCAGGCCTAAACATTTTCTCCTAGACCCATATGCACATAGAGATGTACAGGCATGCTTCTGTATGTCCCACAAGAGTAAACAGACCATGTCACATTATAATGGTCACATCCTTACCTGAGTCCACACAGGCTCATGTCACCCTTGACCTTATGTAGATATATACACCCTTGATTCAATACAAGTCTACTAAATGCTTACATGCCAGGGACTATTAAGTGCTGAAGACCATTGGATGAACAAAACGACTTGTCTGTACCTTAAGTAATGTAATAGACAAGATAATTTTTAAATACCGACAAAATTCCACTAGATATTGTCGCTATTAAGGAGATATCAGGTATTTTGAGAGAATCTGAATTCATTCTGAAGAGTCAATAAGGATTCCTCCAAAGAAATGAAGTCTCAGCAAAGAGCTAAGGGATGAGCAGGTAACTCTGAGAAAAAGAAAAGAGTAAAAAACACAATACTTGGGGAGGAAAAGTATGTACAAATGCCCTGTGGTAAAAAGAAACCTCCTGTGAATGAAAGCCTGAGCAAAGTCAGCATGCCTGGTGTGCAGGGAAGAAGAACTCTGAGGTGCAGGATGAAACGGCAGCCGGCAGGCAGAAAGCCACACCGTGAAGGCCTTTTAGGTCACATTAAGGATTTGGGTCTTTAGCCTAAGTGCACTTACAAGCATTGTTGTATCTGCAGCCGAGATCAGATTTGTCCTTTGAGAGACTATCTGTGAAGACATGCTTACAACACAAGAACATTCTCAAGCATGTAACCGCATTCATATGGGTTCACATGTTCTCTTGCGTTCGTTAAAATGAACCTTTATAGCAATCTCCCTCTAAGGCACACCCCATGTATTGCTGTGCACAGTGTGTACAAACTCAGTAGGTGTGGGGAGGGGGAGAACAGCCCCCTCACTGAGCGCCGCCAGTCCCTGGGGCAGGACCGAGGGAAGCTGTGGACTGGAGGGGCGCCCTCCGCCTCTGGGCAGACCTTGGGCTTTGCTGCTTCGCCGTTCATGTGCCTCTAGTGCTGCTTCTCCTCTCCTTGACTCAAGGCACCGGTGGCAAGGTGGGGCTTCTTCCATAATATGATCATTGGCTATTCTTGGCCTAGTCAAGGAAAGGAAGATGGGCAGGTTGGGTTGCAGAAGATTGCCTTGAGGCCTCCAGGCTGTAAGCAGAGCCTCTGGTAGCTCCCAGCCAGGCGTGCTCTTTGCTGAGAAGTAAACATAAGCAACAAACGGGGACATCAGAGGAGCACGGGGCCTAAATAGGACTGGGGCAGTGCTGCAAGCAGTGCCTCCCTCCAGCAGCTAGGACACACCATGGGCCCCTGAGAGAGGAATATGAAAATCCCAGCAGGAAAGCCTGTTCTGGGCAGGGTGTCTCTCCGTGCTCCCTACTGCCTTGGCACCACGAATATGCATACACACGTATTCAGACCTTAGAGACAGTCCCTTCGGTGAGTGCAGCATCTCACAGCGGAGACGGTACCAAGTACTGCACCAGCCACGGCACCCTGCATTACTTTCTCTCCTATGAAGTAGAACTAAGCTTGTGTAGTTGGCTCCTGTTTAACCAGCAAAGCCAGCAAAAGCTTCGGGCAGAGGCAATGGCAGGCTCTAAGGGGATCAACAGAAATATTCATGCAGAATTAAAGGATCACCTTCGGTCCTCAGGGCATAAAGATCTTCCCAGGGGATTTTTTCTCTTTTTATCCACTGGCATTTTACATTTTTCTATGTGAGCTTGGACATACTTTCTTCCAAAATTATGAGAAATTCCATGTTTTCATTTCGCTTCCAGTGTGTAGAGGACATGTTCTCTGCCCACACGTGAGTGTTTTCTGTGCAGTCCAGGCAGCAAGCTACCAGATCCAACAAGCTGGCTACAGACCATGGCATTCAAGGGGAAACTGTAATGACTGGCTCTCAGGTTGGGCCAGCGTTTGGCAGTTTGCAAAGGTCTTGTCATCATGGCTAATCTTCACAATGACCCCTAAGGTCAGCATGGTTGCTCCCATTTCACAGATAAAAAGGCTGAGGCTGAGAATAACAACACAGGTTTTACTGCACTCTGCTACCCTCCCAAGATTCAGGGCTCTTCTCTGTTTTCTGCTGCAGTTTATCTCACAAGACCAGGGGGAACATTGCCAGCACTAAAACCACAGATGTCAGGCAGCAGATAAGCAATTGCCGGCTCCAGGGACGGTCCCCAGGATACTTTCACTGCTAACAAGCCACAAACTTGGGTGAGCTCATGCTGGGGGGTGACAACTAAAAGCTTGATCCGCTGTGACTTAGAGCAAAAACTGAGTCTTGTGTGTCCCATCCCCAGTGCTCCCTCACCGAGGCAGAGCTACGGGATGCGGTGTCGTGCTTCCATCCCATACTGGTACTATGATGGTTCAGCCTCTCCCGAGGCCATCCTCGCTCTGTTTGCCTAGTTCCTTCTAGATCAAGATGCTTTTTATGGGGAGACCCACTGTGATGTGCCTGAGCCCAAACTGTTTTCAGGGCCAAGTTCCACACGCCAATAAAAATTGCAGACTCTGGGAAGTAATTCAGCTTCTTGAAAACAGCTTGTGTTTGGGCAAAATGTTTTATTTTAGTCATAGCAATTAGATGTTCTTGGTTTCCACAGCATCTCCCAGCAAAATTGCCTTCAGCACAGGTGAGCAGCGTGTGCTGCGAGAGGTCTTGGGAAAGTTTTAGGTGGATGACAAATTCCAACCTGAAAAAAAGGGTTGACAACTTCTTCCCCCTTGGACTGTTGATTTACTTGGTTGAATTAGCTTTCCAAGCTATGTAGCAATGTGTTCATTTAAAAAAATAATAATAAATTGAACACTTTCATATACCAGAGCATGTGCTAACTACAGGGTCATAGTAATTTCCAAGGAAGACATGATTACTCCCTTCCTTTGAGTTTCTTTCAGTCTGATGGAGAAGACAGACAACAGAAAGAAGTTATAAATAATGCTTGGACCTGGTTCCCTAAAACTAACACTCAGGAATACGTAAGTACATTTATGTACAGGGATGAGAGAGAGGAAATTGGCTTCAGGTTTAGTCAATAGATTCAGGAAGACATCTGGTGTCTGTCAAGTTCAGACCGGCCTCTAATTACCCATTAAAAAATGATTATCTTCCCTTTAAAAATGTCTCAAGGAAAAATAGAATTGAAGGCAGCTCCCAAAATTCTGGATACCTTAGAAGATCGCATCCAATTCTGAGGGCCTCGTTTCTCAAAGGAAAGGGGCATTAAGAATTCTTCTAAGGTTGCTAGATTTGGTAAATAAAAATGTAGAACACAAAGTTAAATTTTAACTTCAAATGAGCAGCAAATACTTTTTTCATGTAAACATTCCTAAGTATCACATAGGACACAATTGTACAAAATATTATTTATCTGAGGTTCAAATTTAATTGGGCATCCCATATTTTGATCTGAGATTTCTAATAGAGAGCCAGAATGAAGACAGTAAGAAAATGTCAGCATTAGGTCTCAAAATGAATTGTCACAGGAGCTAGGCTTCCTGGTGACAAGAAGGATAAGAGCTCAGATTGGTATGGGAAAGCTTTTGTCAAACATTATTTTTAATTATTTCTATTATTTCTAATAGTATATATGGAAAACAGTAAAAGAGTATACTGCTTCTAAAAGAAAGAAAGAAAGAGAGAAACAAAGAAAGAAAGAAAGAAAGAAAGAAAGAAAGAAACTAAGAAAACGAGAAACTTTGAAGTAAAATTCTTGGGAGGTAAGCGTCTGGGAGATGACATATCCGGTACATCCCTTTTGGAATCCGTGGTCTGCAGTGAGTTCTGAGGAGTCTTGCAGGAAGCATACCTGGATGACCTGGTTTAACCTAGCTTACCCACAAAATGCTATTTATGGAGTTTTGTCTGTTTGTTTTGGTATGTTTGCTTTATAAGGACACCTGGTAACATCGTGCAAACTTACTACTCTAACCAGTGTACTTTGGGGAGCACGATCTTCAAATACACAGTACACAACAGGTAAAGAGGAAGCAGACTCGGTCTTTGCAAACCAAGGAGCAGGCCTGCTGTACCCAAAGCATGGACACATCCGGGAATAGACTTTTGGCTCAACATGAAGTCTAGCTAGACCTTTCTAACAATTAGAGTTGTCTGGAAGGTAATGAGCTCCTTATTGCTGTAGACCTTAAAGCAGAAAAAGAATGTTGTCTGGGACACTGAAGGAAATTTTTGCTCTGTATAGGACGTTCTCTGAGTCTACTTCATATAAAACACAGAGGGACCTCCACCAACACACTTTGTTTAAAATTCTGCCCAAGTTCCACAGCTTTTCTGAAGGCAAAGCCCATTCTCTACAACAGCTGTTCGTGCTTTCCCTTACATCTCTGGTCAAGCAGGTCTTATAAACCTCTTGAGGAGAACTCGTCCTCTGAGTGAAATGTCTTTCACTTGCTGTGACTTAGTCTCTTTATAGTCTACCTTGAATCACCCCTCCTGAGTCTCCTGCAGGGGCTTATAAACCTTAGAACTCAAGTGTAATCTGGAACTCATAGCCCTGCTTTGCAGCCCCTAGAGAACAAGTCCAAAGAAACCCAGCCTGCTTCTGTGGTAGAGCACAGAGCTCCAGGCGCGTGAGCCCCAGGGCATAATGGCGTCCAACAAAGTCAAATCCTTACTCTGCTCTCTTGGAATCTGTGACTTGCAAAAAAAATTTCTCAGCCTCTGTGACCCTTATTTCCCTTTGTGGAAAAACATGAGAATGTTGACACCTACATTATACTGTTAGGGAAATTAAAAGAGATTAAAAGAACATAAAAGTTTCAGCAGAACTCCCGGTACATGGTGGACATTTAATAAGTGTTTATTTAATGAGTCATTGTGTCTGTTACCATCATCATAGTAGCTGTCAAGTAAGTTTTTTTTTTTTGGTTTTTTTTTTTTGGTTTTTTTTGTTTTGTTTTGTTTTGTTTTGTTTTGTTTTGTTTACAAATGCTTCATTAGAAATTCACTAATCAGGAAGCCAAGATTTTGGGCCATAGAAATCTTTTGGGAAAGTTGGAAACCTTTTCAGAACGCATGTTTGAGAATAGAAGCTGGTACCTGTGACTCAACGAGACAGCTTTCCTTCCTGCATGGAGAAAGTACCTGAGACTGGACACAGTTGCCCTGGCTCTTGGCTCAGCTTAGTCTGCGGCTTTATCTTGTGCCCCATTTCTCATCTGCAAAATCAAGGGTTTGGACAAGGCTCCTGTTGCTAGTGGATTTTATAAACTGGGTCTTGAAGTGGAACAGCACATACATATATGGAAGTGATGCTATAGGCCCACCATACTCAGCAGAGGAACAAATCTGAAGAAGTATGCGCATGTGCACGCAGTAAGCACAGGACGCTTTCAGACCGCTTCCATTGCACTCCCTCCTCGTGTCTGTCTGCATCACAGATAACTAGGCCTGGAATGAATCGTGAAGAGTAGGTGACCCCTGACCCAGAACCAGAGGAGCTGGCGCCAATCCCAATCCTGACTCGCGGCCAATAATTGTGCACCGTCTCCGAGTGTGACACTAGCCTCCTCGTCACCCATCAGCCCCCAGTTTTCATGCAAGGGTGTTGGTTCCAGAGTCGCCAGGCTCTGTGCCTCTTGGGACAGTGACTCTGATCTATTTTCACTTAGATCTGCGTGCTCTCCACACGGATTATTATCAGGCTGACTCAAGTTTTGCTTCTTTCTTTTGTTTGATCCGCTGTGGTTTCGTAACACAGCTCTACGACCAGCGTTAGCCCTTTTTTGGATTAGAGGTGTGTAGAAATCAAGGTATCATGGTCTCTGTTGAGGCTATATGCTCCATCCCCTCCCCACCTAAGCCCCCGCCTGCCTGCTCCCTTGCTTTTTGGCACAGGCAGAAGCCCTCCTCCTCCTTCCATGACTCCCTAAGTGCAATCTGGTTTTCACATCAGCTGAGAGGAGGCCCTGGAGTCAGAATCCTTGGCACATGAGTCACTTTGTCTCTTTGTGCCTCATTTCCCCCAACTATAAATAGGCGGAGTCTCACACTTTCTATCTCCCCATGTTGGAGGGCCTGCAGTGGAGGTGGTTCTCAGCAGAACAACAATTCTTTCCCAGCCAGGTGTGGTAGTGCACACCTGTAATCCAAGCACTCTGGGAGGCTGAGACAGGAACATCACAAGTTTAAGGTCTTTTGGAGCAATTTAGCAACTTATCAAGACCCTGTACTAAATTTTTTTTAAAAAAATTCAAATGAAAACGGACTTAGATATAGCTGAGTGTAAATGTCCTGAGTTTGTTGTTTGTTGTCTAGGGGAGAGAGAGAGAGAGAGAGAGAGAGAGAGAGAGAGAGAGAGAGAGAGAGAGAGAGAGAGAGAGAGAGAGAGAATCCCTCACCATGAGCACATCCCTTCTTCTGTAGGTAGGCTTTCTAGAAGATGATGGCTCAGGATGATTTTTGAATAAGTCCATTTTGGAGGATTTCCACCCTCCCAAGCTTATCATTTATCATGTATCTAGCTATGCTTCTATATGTCTATCTGAAATATCATTTATAAGGCATAATACATATGCATATATTTAATAAAATTGAGTTTATGCTGAATTACAAATTGCATGTTTTTTCGTTTATTATATTCTACAGCTACATGCTGTAAAACAGTCTTTTCAAATGTTCTTGGGCCGATCATTGAAATATATTAAAATTAAGCATTTCCCTATTATTGGGCACTGATAACCTAAATTTTTCCTCTAACTTATCTACTCTCTGTCCAAATAATTTTTACAGGATTTGGCTTTTAAGAAACTTGTTACTGTTCCTAGCTGTAAATGGTTGGGTAAAAGACATTACTTTCCAGGAAATGTCAACAAACCTATCTTTAATTTTTTGTGCTTTCTGTGGTCTCTTTTAGTGGTGACTGACTTTGTTGATGACCCAATTATTAAGTCAACGACTTGTGGTTAGTTAGGAGTTGTGTTTCTAATTTTTCTGGATAAAAATATACACCAATAAATGTGTATACCAGTGAACCCAGCTAATGGTGGGAAATCGCTCCTAAGCCTAGAGTGTTTTCCTCTTGAAATTAATTAATCATTAGGGACAGAAGATTAAAGGCTTTCTAAATACTTACAGGCTTATAAAATCACAGGGAACTGAAAGGAATATAAAAACAACTAACTAGCTCTTTCACTTTACGAAAGAAACTGAGACTCCCTGAGGGGCACCATCTTGCCCAGGACAGGCCCACCACCCTTGATGGAGTCGCCCCCCAGAGGAGCCAACACTGCACTCCACAGGTCAGGCCAGGGCAACTTCCATGCAATTGACCTTGCTACATAGTGTATCTCAGGCGACAGATGGCCAAATGAAAAGACTGAAATTTGAAGAACAATATCTGAGACAGACGCATCAAGGAATGTTTGTAGTGGGTAGTCTAATTATTAACCTCATTTAGTTGGGACAGCCACTATCCCAGTCTGTAAACTTTTCTGAAGGTGCATCTTTATCAGTAAAAATTTGCTAGCCAGGCTGTCCTATGTTTACGAATACCATGCTAGCACCTACACATCTCATATAATAACATACTACTTACATTTTGAAGCCTATACAAAAATAAACATTTTACCAGGACAGGGAAGAAACAATGTAAATAGTCATTTTGTTCTTTATCTTAGTAAATTGCCTTTTGTGCTCCCTGACGGGCCTCCAGCGCATTCTGGAAGCCACTGCTCAGCATCACCGATCACCGGTTTTCACGTGAAAGGAAGGGCCGTGACTCATCAGTGGGCCATATAGTGGCACCTGCAGTATTTTAAATAAACTGTATTGCAACTGCTAGAAAATAAGGGATGGATTAGAAGTGGTAAGGGCGACTACTGTTGAGCAGAATGTTTTCCAATTGTCTGTGTGAATGTGATTTTGTCTGGTGCAGTAGGGGGAGGCTTGGTACTGGGTGGTGTGTAGAGCGTCAACACATGCAAATTAGCAATTTGATGTTAGTGAGAGCCCTTCTCAGTTGCCTCCACCATCGCCCGCCTCACCACTCGTCTTCAAATTGATTGTCGGCCCCCAGCATGACTGCATTTTACTCACCTAAAGTGAAACAATAATCTGATCACTGCTTCAGTCAGAAACCCTCAGTAGCTCCCACCACTTGCAGGGTGGAGGTCTGATTTCTCAGCCCAGCTCTCAGACTTTCCAAACAGGGTCCTGGGTCACATGCTCTGTCCAGCCCTTATTCTATTTCCTACTGCTATTTACATGATTGGGCCCTCCCCTTCACACCTGCCTTTTGGAGCAATGTGAATTCCCATGTTTTAACCTTTATCTGTATTTTCAGGCCAGTTCCACATGTCAGCTTCTCATTAGTCCCTAGGACTTTGCCATTCTTTGAATTATCTCCATGCATTACTATTTTTTGTAGCTTATAGTTAAGAGGCCCTGATCTGCATAGGAACAATAAGCAAAAGAGGCCTGGAATCACCCTCCTCCCTGTTACCGCCACTCCTTGGCAACCCCACATGCACACACACACACACACACACACACACACACACACACACAGAGAGAGAGAGAGAGAGAGAGAGAGAGCTTTATTTACAAGCTAGAGTTTCAGATATAGCTCTTGGCTATAAGAAGTTCATTATCCATCAAAAATTACAGAAAACAACTGGAAGTCTTGGAGGTCAAGTTATCCAATTTCTCCATTTCACTGGTACTGCAAATAACACTAGCCAGAATATAGATACCAGGGTTTGCATTAAAATGTTCACAGGTATTACCTCGTTAACCCACACAGCATCCCTGAGGTACAGGTATGGCCGCCTCCTGTATGCCTATGATCAACCTTGGGCCAGCTGCCGTGTTTGCACAGCTTGGTGTAGTGAGGATTGACACCACTGAACCCAGAAGCTGCTGCTGACCCACTCTGGGAGCTGCAGAATGAGGGGATATGGCTTAGCCTAAGGCCACAGGCAGGGTCCCTCCTGCCCATCAACTCGTTAGCTCACTTTTCCTTCCTTCTTTCTTTCATTTTGTGCTCTTATTGACTACTTCCCTCTTTCTTCCTCTCTCCTGTCTCCCTCTGTTCCTTCTTTCCTCCTTTCAGTATTAGTTTTTCATGAACTAAATTTTGCAAAGATCTCACAGAGCTCAAAAGGACCTAATAGGCGAACTGCTTCAACCTCTTCATTTTCGAAAATGAGGAAATGGAGGTCCAGACAGGGGAAGGGTGTGGCAGTAGGTTACCACCAGTTTGTGGCAGGCCTGAGGTGAAAACCCACTTCCTCTTCCTCTTCATCCATCAATCATTCTATTGTCCCAGCTCCCGTCAGGCTCTACAAGCAGCCAAATATTAACAGTCTTCCCCTTGGCTCTTTCATTGAGTGCTATGAAGTCGTGTAATTTCCTATAGAGAATCAAGAGAGGGTAGCTTTCAATAAAAGGCAACCAACAGTTACAGGGTACTGCCGGGCCACAGCACTGTCATGGTGCTGAACGTGAAACTATGCATGCGCTCGAACATTCTTCTCTCGTCAAACCCACCCCACCCTGCTCTGCCCATCCTCTGGGCACACGGCCCTCTTTCCCGGCCCCTATCACCTCCGTTGTGCCATCTCCCCTTGCCAGTCTCTCCTGTTAGTTGACAAGCTTCCTGAGAGCAAAAGCCCCCTTCCTTTGCTTTCTCAGCTCTCTGTGCCCTAATGCCCAAATCGGGTCCATAATATGTCCTCTCTTAGCAATGTTCATTATTTGATCACTTTACTTTTCCCAAATGTATTCTTTTTGGATCATTACGTTAGATTATAATTTATATTAGGATTGGTGCACAGACACATAATGTCTTAATCATTTGTACTTTTTAAATGAGAGAACAGCACAGTCTCTGTACGGGTTTGCTAGGACTGTCACAACAAAACATCCCGTTGTGAGTTGCTTGAACAACAGGGTACCATTCTGGACACTGGCAGTACAAGATCCACGTGTCTACAAGGTTGGCTTCCGCTGGTCCTCTGTCCCAAGATTGCAGGTGGCTCTCCTGCCTGCCTCTTCCTCCTCTCCATACATGCACACCCAGAGTAGCTCTGTGGACATTCTACTCTCTTCTTATGAAACCATTAGTCAGACTGGGTTACGGATCCACCCAACAAATTTGTTTTAACTTAATCCCTCTGTAAAGGCTCTTATTCTAAACACAACCACATTCTGAAGTACTGGAGATTATGGCTTCAAAACACAAATTCTGAAGAAAGACAGTTCAGTCCATAAAAGTCCCCTATCTTTGGTTGCCTCATAGTTTAATGAAAGGGATGTATATGTGAACATACAATTATAACACAGCATCGACAACTGCTTTAGTAGTAAAGTACAAAGCCTTGTGGAACACAGATAGTAGTAAATAATCACAATAGTTGCATCACTGATAACTTCTATGTGCTACATACTGTTTTAGGCACAGAACGTATCACCTGATTTAACCCCCACTGAGATTAAATGTCACCAAACATTTATTAGTGCTGGCCATGTCAATCACCATGCTAGAATCTGGGGAGCCAAAAATACATAAGCTTAGATCATAGTGGAAAGACTCTCACTGCTTAATAGGAAAATTCATGCACACACACACACACACACACACACACACACACACACACACTCACACACACCACAATATGCTATGTCTAGCTACGTTTGCTATATTTACATCTTCCATACATTTATTCCCTAGCCAGATAATTCAGTGTCTATTCCACCAAGCAAACAGGAATCAGCTATATATTTCAAAATGAGTAATTTAATGTAAACCCTATTATTATCAACACATTGTAGGTAAAGAACCTGAAGCATAGTCAGTAAATAACTTGCCTATATCATACGGCTTATAGATCACTGCACCTGTGTTAAACCCAACAACCTGTCTCCAAGGTCTAAGCCAGAACTCCATACTGCCTCTCAATAAAAAGAGATTGTACTTTTATCTAAATAAGAGGGTGAAGGTGAGACCCCTGCAGAGAGAAGTGGAATTAAGCAATGCCACAAAAGAAGGTGAATAGAGCAGAGAGGACAAATCAAGAAAATAGGTTTCCCAAGGTCGGTATTCACAAGAAGGTGGCTGCGTGGGTGGCTTAGAGAGCTGACAAGGGAGTTGAGGTGGGAAGGTAAGCTGAGGTCAGATTAGGTAAGGCCTTAGTCAATGTGATAATAAAACTTGGTTAGATTCTGTCGATACTGAAGAGCTCTTAGATCTTAGATCATTTTATCTTATCTCCCCATTTTACCAACAGAGGAACCGAGGACCAGAAGGAAGTGCTCTCTGTGTTGGTGGCAGAGCAGGAGCTAGCAGCCAGCTCTCTTGGGCCTGGTCCACAGCCCAGCTCTATTAAACTCTTTCTGCATAAGCATATAAAACCAGAAATAACTTAAAGGAACATTTCCTTTCATGTTTTTCCATGTCTTTCATTCAGTTTTTACTCACTTTCTTTTTTCTGGCAATTGTACTTTTGCCCAAGTTTTAACTACTTAATAATCTTCCCGTATGAAATAACTACTATGATTCAAAGTGATCTACAGGAGTGTGGGTGATGCAGTTTCTCTTGGAGGCTCCACAGCATGTGGCAGAATGGCTCTTTGATACAATTTATAGACCAGAAGGATGTGTATTTCTTATATCTAAGTCCAATAGATGCTTTGAGATATAGAGATGAATTAAACAGCCAATCTGGTTCAGCTTGTTTCTCCAAACAAAAGTGTTAGGTCGGCAAATATGTATTGATGGCTGCAATGCCGGGCACTGTTGCTAGAACTTCAGGTTTCAAAGATGTGTAAGTTCAGTTGTAGTTAAAGAGGAACTCCTATTTTGTAGTGAAATGCACACACATACATGTGTACACACAGGCTGTTGTGTTTTGGCTGTACCATATGTATGGCATCTGATAATAGTGATTCACCAGCCAGGGTTCCCCTGGCTTTCCAGTGAAAAGAAAACCAGTCCAGGTCTTTCAACAGAAGAATATAAATACAGCGTTCACCCTTTATTATCAGTTTCACTTTCATTGGTTGTAGTTACCTGTAATCAAAACATAATCCAAATAGAAATTTCCAAAAAGAAACAATTCATATATTTTAAAGTTATGCACCATTCTGAGTAGTGTAATGAAATCTTGCCCCATCCTACCCAGGGCCATGAATCTTGCTGCATCCAGTGTATCCACGCTGTCTACCAGACCCTCTTTCCACTAGTCACTTAGTGGCTATCTCAATTATCTATACAGTTCAATATCATCTGTGGTTTCATGCATTCACTGGGAGTCTGTGAACATACCCCTTCATGGTTAAGGGAGGACTGTTGCATATGGAAACGGATGTATGGGTAATGGAAAAGCTGAGAAGCCTAACAAAGGGATCAGACACCACGAGGTTAGCAACAGCAGGAAGGTATTACTTCTCCTGAGACTGGAGAGACACAGGATAAGGTGGTGTTACCCAATTCAAGAACTTAGAATGGTTGGCAGCACTTGGGGACAGTCAGAGCTACTGAGATGCAGCTGGAGGTAGAGGGAGAAGAGAAAGAAAATAGGAGATCAGACTAGATGAAGAGAGGAGGGGAGAGGAGGGGAGAGGAGAGAAAACAAAAGAAGAGAGACAAAGGAAGAGAAGTCAAGAGAAGACCGGAGAAGACAGACAGACAAGAGAAGACCTGGCTTCGCTCCCTCTCTCCTCCAATCTCCTGCACTGGCTCTCATGAAGCCCAGTGTTCCTGAAGCAACTGGCAATGAAGTCTATAGAACGCAGTCCCTGGAGTGGTGAGCAGACAATAAGGAAGGGTGTTGAGAGCAAACGGTAGCTGACTAGCCCAGCAGGTGACCTTGGACAAATCACTTTGTCTCTCACAGACTTAGTTTCCTTGTTGGTAATTTGAGAAGAATAATACCTCTCAGGTTTGTTGTGAGACTTACACAAAATGGGGTATGTGAAAGCATTTTTTAATCTTCAAAAGGCACGTATACAAACGTAAGGGCTTTTATTCTGTTTAAACCCAACAAGTTTTAGATAATAGGTTCTGGAGAAAGAAGTAGGGTGGTGCTCGGGATCCCCAGGAACGTCCTAATTCCTGGCTGGTTACCTGACAAAAGGGGAGCACTTTTTAATTTTCCTGCATGTGATCTCAGTTTGTCATTCTGGCCCATGGCCTTTGAAAGCCAAGAACTGAGTCTGGCTGGGTTGGCACATAAGGGAAAGGACATTAGAACACATTCTCAGTTCTATTTGGGGATCTGGCTGTGGTCTGGGATCAAAAAGTAACAAGTAAATAGAACTCGAAAAAGCACTTCAAGACCATTATTCCACCTTTTTCATTTTACAAAGAACTGGAGAGGAAAAAATAATTGACACAGTGCCACATGCCAAATTCTTGCCTTAGGAGACAGAGATCCAGACAACCATGACTTCTTTCTCAACCTGCCCCTCTTCCTGGGACTATGAGGTTCCAAATAAGTTTTTTTGCAAGAGTTTGTACTTTTATCCTCCTTCCTTTTCCACTATCTTTGTGCTTCTTTTCTTCCTTATGGTGTTCTATCTCTTTTCTCTACTAATACTTGACAACTCAATTTTATGGCCTCATCATGAAAGCTTAGTGTGCAACCATATCTATTTGAAGCTCAGAGGATAAGGCATAAAATTTTTCTAAATAATACAACTCTCCTTTGATACTGGATGTGAGAAAGTATCACAAATACTTTGAGAACAACTTTTCTGCAAAACTCAAGGCTGATGGTGAAAAGGTGTGAAGCTGGTCTTTCTCTTTCTACTGGCTCCAAGTCCAGGCCACAGCCAGATCTTTGGCTAACTGTCACAGTGCTTCCACTTGACTCACGGAAGAGTGGCACCAGTGGCTCAAGGTGGTTCTGCCCTTTAGGCAAGAATGGTTCTATCTTTAACTTTTAACATGATTCACCAGCACCTGGCAAATGAACGACAACGGCGAAGGATGTATTGGTCTCTTGCCAAGTGAAGATGCCGTGCTTTGATTTTTTGATCTCTCACTGTGACGTTTCAGTAACCAGTATCATTCTGCCAAAGAAGGCCTATTATGGTCACAGAGGCACTGGGATAGTAATAATCCTCTAAGTGACTCATGAAATTCCCATCAGCTCACTGTGAATTGGCATTTCACTGATGCAGAAGCTTTTGGCATCTTGAGTCTCAATCACAAGAAGAACATTGGTTGTCATTGGCTGGGAAGGCCTTGAGCAATCTGGGACCTGACACTGCTTGCTATCCATTTGTAGAGTCCTTCAACAGAGACTGGCTGTGCTTCTCCCATGTGCCAAGCACTGTACTAAGTCTGGGGAGGCAGTGGATGAATGGGACAGTTGAAGTCCATGACCTCATAAGCACTAATGGGGTAGGATGCACAACTACAAAGAAACTTCTACATAAGTAAGATGAGTACAGGTTGTAATAATTGACAGAAAGATATAAATAATGTGAATGGATGCACTCATTTTGTTTATTGGATATTGAATAATATAGAGGGTAGGGAGTTACAGTAATACTTAAAATCTGAATCTTGAGAGGGGAAAAAGCTATGGAAATAAAGGTGTTAAAAAAAGGTTAACCCTGTAATCCCAGAGCTCTAGTTCTAGGTGTTGTCACTCCAGATCTAGTAGTAGCACAAGTTTAGACTTGCGTCTCTAGCAGAAGCTGTCAGGAGGCTGACGATAGGGCTTGCAGAGTTTTCCTGTGAGTGAGGCTGAGTTCCCAGGAGAGGGACCTAAGCTCTCTAGAGTCCAATAGAAGAGTGATTGGACCCAACTAGAAAGTTCTGAGCCCTGGGGTAGAGGAGGCCAAGTGGATGTATGCACTCACTGATTCAGGTAAGAGGACTGATGGAGATGAGACTGCACAACATCAGAATAGAAGGATGCTGGGAGTCTTTGAGGACCTTAGGAGAGGGACCTCCTCCTCCTCTTAGTCCCCTGAGGGCAGGTTTTCACACCCCAAATCAGCCAGATTCTGATAACTCTTATGCCTGCGGGCACAGTAAAATTGCTAGTAAAATTGAAAGTGCTAATACCTTGGCCCCATATCCAAGAGACAATGAAAGTTAATCCGGTTTAGAGCCCCAGCTTGGAATTTTAAAACTCCCCCTGGTATTCTGAGTTAAAACCTATGAATCTCAGCCAAGCATCGCACACTCAAAGGCCTACAGGTAGTTGAGCAAGACAGGGGAAGGAGGGACATGTATAAGTAGACAGCTTCAGTCAACTTGGCCCACTGCTGCCTTTTAGAAACCTGGGCTCTACATTGCCAATTCTTCCTGTTTTCTTGTTTCTTTTCTTTTTCAAAAACCTAAAACCCAGACCTGTTTTGTGTGTGTGTTTTAACTGCCAAACAATACAAGTCTGCAGAGCACACTGGTCTTCGGTTTCGCCTTCTAGCAACCTCCATCCAGTGCGGTGGTATACACACACACACACACACACACACACACACACACACACACACACACACATATATATATATATATATATATATATATATATATATCCATTTCACACATAGTTCAGCCACAGAAGGTTTTCTCCAGACAAGTCTTCTTGTGGAATTGTTACATATTAAATAAATCTAAGCAGAGCTTTGGCTCAAGGGAGCAGAGCACACACATACAGCTTCCCATCCCAGTCCCAGGTTGTTCCTGAGGCTGCCGTGAGGCTCTTGTTCTGGAGAGCCTGTTTTTATCAAAGTAACTGAGAGCCCTAGAACCCAGTCTCAGAAACAGAACCCAACTCTCAAAACCACACGTGTGATGTTGTCACAGTGACAAAGCGAGTTCTGGCATCTACTGGCCGAGGTCCAGGAATGCTAAACTTCCTGCTGTGTCTGGGACAATTAAAAATTATCCCCCACAAAATGCCAATAACTCCCCAAGGGAAACACCAGATGAGGAAGCAGAGATCCAGAAAGGCAACATCAGCGGGCAGAGTCACAGCAAGAATCCCCGAGGACTTCGGCCTCTGCTCCATAGGCTTGAGCACTTTTAATCTGTGCCCAGGAGCAGACGTCATTGGCTCGGCTGGCCACACTTCAAACTCACAGGAGGAAAGGTCCTTTTTATTTGTCTCTCTGTAGTTCAGGCCGGCCCTGAACTCACTGCGTAGCCCAGGCTGGCTTGGAACTTACAGCAATCCTCCTGCCCCAGCACACCAAGTGGTGGGATTACATGCATATACCACCACACCCACATAATTTTTTTTTATGTGTTGTTGGTGAATTGAACCCAGGGCCTTCTGTATGCTAGTCAAGCACTCTAATTACTGGGCTAAGCCCCTGGCCCTGGATATTTTAAAATTAAAGCCAAGTGGCCTCGTGAGATAGGATAGTCACTACGTAAGAAGCTAACTGGTTTGAGGAAGCAAATTGGAAAAGAAACGGGAAAGGCAGCAGCTCTGCACCCTAGCTGGGGGACGGGAAAGGCAGCAGCTCTGCACCCTAGCTGGGGGACGGGAAAGGCAGCAGCTCTGCACCCTAGCTGGGGGACGGGAAAGGCAGCAGCTCTGCACCCTAGCTGGGGGACAGTGGCCCTCAGTGGGAGGTGGAGATGACCAGCTGCTTCCCGAGGCGCCTGGACGCTGGAGTCAAAGCAGTTGCACAGGTCGGTTGGCTCCACTGGTCACTTAATCCTTCGACCAAAACCTGCCAGGTTCAAAAATAGGATATGGGAGCAGAAAGAGAAAGGAGGGTGTTCCCCAGCACTCCAAGGAGTGCAGAGCCAAGAAGCACCCTCCGCCTATTTCTGTCATCACAATGCCACACGTTGCATGGAGTGTCGTTGCTTATGAAACCGTTACTCAGACCCACCTTCTCAGTCTCCTCCAGCAAAGGAAAACCCATCCCTGCTTCACAGAAAGAGGAAACAGAGCTTCAGGGGGTAGCCTGGGTGATGTCACCTTGTCACAATCTGGTCTTTTCAACTTCACAGGGAAGGACAAGGGAGGGATCCCAGCTGTTTGCGGTTTAGGTGAGGAGTTCTCAAGCTGGTGATTGTCTGAGTCGCTTAGGGAACCTGCTGACTTGCAGAAGGTTTTATCTGAAAAGAAGGACTCTGTGTCTCCTTATCCCTGTCAGCCGCCCAGGTTGTGACGCCCCCAATGGTCGAACCCAGGTCAACACATGGATGACACACATGGATGAGACACACATGGGTGACACGCGGCAAGGTCATCTTGCCAACTGTTTGTAGCTGCTTGTTCTCGGAGCGACTGAGGAAGATGAGGAAATGCCCAGCTGCGTGCTACCAAGCTGGCTGGCGGGGAGAGCTGAGTTTTTGACTCCTAACATTTACCTACTTCTCTGATGTCAGTACTCCTGACACAGCTGATCTCAAAAGTACCAACGTAACTTCAGTGAACTTGAAGTTCAGAAGAGGTGCACACAAGTGGCTTTGTTGAGATAATAAGAATCATCACTTGTTCATATCCTTCATGTCCTATTTACAAAGTTGAAAATATCCACGGCCGAAATATTCTAAAATGTCCACAGCTGGGTCATTGGACACACAGGCTCATGAAGGAAACATGTGCATGTTTTACAACAGTGTCATTCTCAGAAGGCAGACATACTGGTTTCTCCTATTCTATCATAGTCTTTGAAGACCAATAGATGTAACTCTGAATCTCAACTTTATGACCATTGGCTACCAGACTTTGGGTAACTCTCAGATTGCTCTGGGTTGTATATTCCTCACGTCTAAATCAGAAATAATAATACATCCCTTTGAGGGCAACTGCAAAGATCAAAGGCTAGTGTCTGCATAAAATATGTAAGCCAGCCCTTGGCAACTTATTCAACTGAGAAAATGTTTGCGCTGTTTTCTCCCTCTCCCACACCCCACACATTTTTAAACCCAGAAAGGACTTTATAACTCTTCCACAAGATGCTTTGCTGGAGAATCAGAGGCTCGAGGATGGCAATAGCTTTGCTCAACAAACCACAGGCAGTTGGCAGGAAAGCTCTCTACATTAAAAATCTGTCACCAGGCCATGGTGTCCTTTCCACAGACCAACTTAGAAGCCGAGCTGTGGGAACTCTGTGTTTGCATTGGAGTGATGTTGTCACAGTCATTATCTGTGCAAAGTTCTGACAGAGAAGTCCAAGGCGCTTTTGCAGCCAGCAACAGCCTGGATTTTGGAATTGGGCTGGCCCTGAAGGAGGTCGCTTTCACCTCTCTGTCACAGATGACGGAAACATTTAAAGCTACGGACTGTGTCTCCGCATCCTCTTCCCTTCACACCAGCTAATGTGTTTTTCATTTCTCTTGGCTGGCTCAATTTCCCACATGTTCTCCCAAGCTCTTCCTCTCCACTCCCCAGGGCTTCCCACAACAAACCTGCGTGCTTTGGCGTCCTAGCAGGAGGGGCTGCTGAAATACATACCGGATATGCCTTTGGCTGTGTTTATCGGCCCTGCCCAGCTCCCAAGGCTTAAGATGGCTGAAGCAGAAGGCCTGGGCTGTTCAGGTGGCCTGAACATGCCTACACTCCATCCCTAAAAGCAACCTGCCCATCCTGCTTAAGGAGATGGATTGTACACACCTGCCACCGCAGATGATGACTCTGGAAAAGACCTTCCTTCTCTACCTCAATTTCCCCTCCTACAAAAATGTGAGCAATTGTTATGGTGCAGTCCTGTAATCCTACCTGCTTGAGAAGCTGAGGCAAGAGGATTACAAGTTCCCAACCAAACTAGACAACTTAACGAGATCTTATCACAAAATACGATTTTTTAAATGGCTGGTGATGTGGTTAAGTAATAGAATGCCTGTGTAGCATGCACAAAGCCCTGGTGCTCTAGAACCAGGAAAAAAAGAGGGGGAAGAGAAAGGAAAACTTAAGGTATCAACACTAGTGATCTCTTTGTTTTACCTCAGATATTTGCATTTTATGACAGCCCCTTTACCTGTGGCTTCCTGTTTAATTCCATTGCAACCTGGGAAGCGGGGGATGTACTAGGATGTGCTGCAGAGCCAGGACCACATGGAGGTAGCCCCTGCTTTATTTCCTCAGCCTCCTTTTCCTCAATCCAGTCTGACTCTTCCAATCCTCCGAGATTTGCTCTCTGAGAGCATTGGGGTAGAGTTAGGCAAAAGGCGTTGCCATGGCAAATTCACCTGTTCTGTTCCGTTGTATTTTTTCTTTTATCTATACACTTGCATACTGCCATTAGTATTCATCTTAAATGTCAAATGCACTTGCTTGTTTCTTTCTTTCTTACTTTCTTTCTGGTTCTTCTTGGTAAAAGTATCAAGGAAAATGCAAAGCAGTCTTGTTGATCAATTGCTTCCAGCAACATCTACGCTAAATGTGGACTACAGAGAGAACTTGCTGATGCTACTATTGTTTTGTAGGGAAGTCAGGAGGAAGCATTTGGATATAGGCAGCATTTCAAGTGAGTTAACTGCCCGGCAGATCCTGAAATGCCCTCATTCTGCCCTCTACTTTTCCCACCAATCAAAGCCTTCTCTGTCTCTCCAATTGGAATTAAGTCCTTTCTAAGTACAAACACCACCTACATTCCAGTGTTTAGGCTTGTGTTTAGCATGTTGTCCTCCCCTGGGCCACTTACCTGGCTCCCCTGGTAGATGGCAATTTATTCTATTATAAAGACCATTTCTAAATCATTTTTAATTCACCATTGTAGCTCTTACCTCATAACAACAATAACAACAATAATAATAGCTTCCATTTACTAGAGTGCTTACTCTGTGTGAGAAATTAATTAAATAATCTCTTATGCAATCTTTTGCAAGTCCATCTGACAAGCAGAATACAATATTCACTTAAGTAACTTTCAAAAAGTTATTTAGAAGTAGAAGAAGGAACTAGAATTTTCAACATTGGCCTGTCTAAGTCTCAAGCTGGTGGCCACAGGTCTGTGACCTTCTGACCAGCACAGGTCTGGGGGAACAGGCTTCCGCAAAGGAATTTCAATGTGAGCTTCCTACAATTGGGCACTGTTTGAAAGGAAAGAACCTCTTCAAGGTCATTTCATCCCCCCGTAGCATTTCACGGATGAAGGCACTGAAGCCAAAGAAGGGAAAACAAGTCAACCTGGGCTGTCTACACAGTAGGTTCCACAGTGTAACAGCCAGCCTCATGCCATTTCCCTACAGCCTGCCATCACTCAATCTCTGATTTTCCTAAAGAGTTTCCGCAGGGGCAGGAATTGCTCAGTATTGGAAAGCTTAGGCAGGAAGAAGGTGTGGACGCAAACATGTTACACTCCGTGGTCACACTGCATAGGACACTGGGGACACTCTACTTTCACAGAAGTTGTGCGTAGATCAAGTGCTGGTTTCCCGTTCCAGTGAGCTGGCCTCCGGTGGATGAGTCAGTCCGGCTCGTGGCTGGGAGCCTCGTGCCACCACGGCTTTGTCTGTGCCACTTGTCAATTGACTCATGGATACGGGCTTTAGGGTTTTTGACACGACACAGACACGTTGTTGGTTACTGTTTAACCTACTGTTGGCAATTTCTACCAGGTAATTCTCTGTTTTGTAGCTTGCTTTGTGCAGAGTAGGATATTCAGCTTCCTTCCTGGCCTTTACTGCCTAGATGCCAGCAGCTCCATTCTTCTCTAGTTGTGACAACTGAACATGTTTCTAGGCAATGCAGAATGTCTCCTGGGGGGCAAAAGCTCCTCCGATTGATTCAGCCTTTAGCCTGGTGTTGCCTTAAGTCCTTTCGGGTGGAGGGAGTGGTGCAAAGTGATAAAGAGCAAGAATATATACGCTAAGGATGAGTTGAGCTGAGATTTCAAAGTATTTTTGTAGCTTCTGTGTATCGTGTGCTTGAAATATGCTCAACAGTTGGAAAGTAGCTATTCCTGTTTCAATTTAGGTCCAATTAGGCTTTTCTAGAAAAATAAAAAAGGTGTGCTCCCAGTCCATTGGATGGTGCTGCTGTCTCAGGGCAGGCAGGCCCTCTCCTTTCTGCTCGCTGGCTCACACAGCAGTCTTCTATGACGTCACCCTCATTGACACATCAGGAGAAATGTTTTACCAATTCTCTGAAGATCCCTCAATCCAGACAAATTGACTCCCAAAATTAACCTTTACATCAACGTTCCACATCAATGGCAGACAAGTACAGGAGTATCCTATCATTCGGCAAAGGGTCAGTCTTTCTTTTCTACACAGGCCTCCAGCGGGTTGGAATGAAATTCACCTCACAATAAGAATATCAATTTGCTTAACCAACTCACACCAAGGCTCAGTTTCCTCACCTGTAACAAAAGACAGTGGCTAATTTGCTGTGTTTATTTGGCCTGGCCTTGGGCTGTCCAGACATTTGGTCATTTGGTCATGCATTATTATATGCATGTGGGGATGTTTTGGAAGGAATTAACATTTTATCTGATAGAAACATAAAGCAGATTGGCCTCCCAAGGGTAGCAAGTGTTAAGTTGGAATATCAAGACCAAGTTCGTGCTTATCGCCTGAACATGAGTGTTTCTCAACCCAAGAGGTTTGTGCTGGGTATAGGTCCTCCTCTTTCAGGTACATGAAGCAGAAAGACAGCCTAGGAGTCATTGCTGTTTGTACTGCTCCCTCCTCCCCACCCCCATTGGCTGGTAATCCCAGAATCATCAAATATCAAAGTTAGAAGAGAACAGCAAGATAATCTAACCCAATGAGACATTAATTTCATAACCCCACAAATGAATGAGTACTGCAACTATAAAGAATTCTCTGATGGAATGGAGCAAGATACTGGGGAATACTCCTGGCCTGGGGTCAGGAGAGATTTTTCCAGGGAACGAATGAGTCAAAGGCACATAGGGACACAAAGTAAAAAGGAACCCGAAGCAAAAAGAATATTATGCTAGCAGGAAAGGACAAGTTGACCTTGCAGAATGAGTTTTTAGGGTTGGTGGAAACACAACACACAAAATGCCAGTGATGGGGAGTTAGAAGTGCTTCAGTCTGAGAAAGGTGACTGTCACAAAATCACAGAAGCTAATCCAATGCCATCTTCTTTTATAGTGTACGAAATAGACACAGGGAAGTTATTTGTCCAAGGACACACAACTAGGAGTCTGCGGAAGTGTGAGAGCTGCCTCTGAATCAGGGGTATTTTCAAGTGCCATCTACCTTCACGTTCCCTACAGTGACCTGATTCTCCCTTTATCTCAGAATAAGTCCCCCAGCTTTTGACACTCTAGAGTTCTTGCTCCGGTGCCATGCTTCCTCCTCACAAAGAGTAACAGAAATTATTTCCGAAGTTCTTGTGTACCTTGCCGCCTGACCAGGCCCCAGGAGATGCCACAAAAGAGGAGGGAACCTGTGTTTGAGCTTGTGCACTGGGTCAGCGGCCACAACACTGAAATGATCCACAGCCACAGGCCAGATAATAACCCACAAAATGTTTTATTTAGCCACATAACCTTTTTGAGTGTTTTTTAAAAGTATATTACTACTATTTAGAAATCAGATTTCATGTTTTAAAACTCAGATTTCTAGCCTGCATCCCCAACATGGCAAGTCCCTAGAGTTGTTGCCTTCTGCCTACCTGCCCACTCTGTTTTTGGTGCTGAGGTGACAGGTGGCATTCACAGCCCTAATCTCAGCAGTAGAGAGTTCCTTCCCAGCCCTGCCCTCTCCTGCCCTGCCCTGTTCCTCACTGCCTTGTTCCACAGCAGCCCTTCAAAAACCTACAAGCAGCGACCTTGGAATGGCCCTTGAGCCTTCTGTTTGCAGACCAGCCAACACAGCTCTTCAGCTGTTACTCCCTTCCTATGGGCAGCCGTCTCCTCCCTCTCCTGTTTTTCTCCTTCAGGTCGTAGTTCCCTATGACCCTGTCCCTTGAAAAGAATGCCATCAAAATCAAGCACAGTGTTCCCGGGTAGGCCAGCACCTGTAAAGAACTTAAAGATAACTTTAAAAATTGATACAGCATTTTGGCAGCTAGAAAGCACAGTGTCAGCCCAAATTGAAAGAAGCCTTATATTACACAAAGTTGATTCTGGCTAAACAGAATAAACACCCAGAGGAGAACACCAAGTCATTTCCTGAGAGTACGCACAAGCACATCTCTAACGATGTGGGAGGAATGACAAGCATCTCGCGAAGCTTTTTGTTTTGTTTTGTTTTCATATATAAGTATGAGCAACAATAAGAGACTAAGGGAAATACTTTGTAAAATGACAGTGATCTGGCTGGCTAAATGAAGTTAGTGATGGCTCTCTCCACTCCTCCCATGAGCACAGATGATGGAACAGATGGACTCTGTTTTAACCTTCTGAAGTTAAAAGGGCACGTGCAGAAAGCAAGAGGACTAATGCTGTCATCAAACACACAATTGGGAACTTTCACCCTTTTCCCATTGGCCTCTGACTATCAGGAGCTATTGGGTCACTTACCACTTTCTGCCTCACTTTCCTCAATCTGCAATGTGATTGTTAATTTTGTTTAAACAGCCCATTAATTAGGGTAATACATGCAAAACATTAAGCTTTTATGAACAGTGTTTTCTGCAGATACCTTGAGATGCTTCTCATAAATTTAAAGCTTCTTTTGAAGGAGACTTTAACCCCATCCCAATTAGGTTCATTCGCAAGGTAACAGGTATGGTAAGTTAGTAATGATTCTAGCATCTATTAAAATAAATACTCAGAAACTGTAATTGCAAAGGGTATTTGTCCACGTACCACCCAAAATATCTTGTTTGCATGTATCACTTTGAGAACCCTAAGCTTTGAGTGCACTGATAGACAGCAGAATAACTTAAAATTGTATGCAGATGCTTTTGAGAGATAACATATTCTCCTGTAATTCCCAAAAGTCCATCTTGTCCATTAAAAGGCTGAGAACCTCTAGCAAGAACTGCAGTGAGATCTATATGAACCCATTAGATCTTTCTTGGGAAGGGCCTAAACAAAAGCAACCCAGCCTTTTAAGATAGGTCACAAAGGCTCTTTCAGGCAAATTTCCATTTTTATTCCTTCTTCAATGTTTCTTGAATGGCTAAGGACATACTATTTGGTTACTTGTTAGGGTGGAACTGGAGAGAGCTTCTCTTGGCCTGAGCCTGTGGATTCAACAGCCTGATCTTGGCTCCTTGGAACTCCACAGCTTGACCTTGGCACCTTCTCTGTCAGGACATAGATTAGTCTTGAAGTGTTGGAAAGGCAGTCTCTTCAGGAAAGAAGCAATGTTTTTACTTAATATAACCTCATAAATACTTGGCACATCTTCCAACATCATACACAGAGCCCAGCTTGAGCAAACCCATTCCTTTTTCTTCTAAGTCTTCTTAGAAGTTTAGCTCCACAGGATCCTTGCAGAGAGAGCAGCAAGAATTACAAACATAATCTTCCTCCGGCACTATTTTGCCTGCGGAACTCCCTGCCATTCCTCCACCTGCTTGGTTTGCAGCTTGCTGAATTTCCATATGTCCAGCCTGGATCGTTCATAATGGTTTTGATGGTCTGGCTGCAGGAAAAGACCCAGGATATTCTCCAGCCCTGGAAGTGATGCAAGCAGACAAATATATGAATGCACCAGACAGATCCCACAGTAGCACTGTTCTTACCTTTCTGTTATTGGACAGAGAGCTTCCCAAGAGGACGGGTATAATTTGTCATCCCAAAGTCCGATTCAGTGAGATGTTTCAAACATAACTGGTGACTTTGTAAGAAATGTTGAGTGAATGAATGACAACTGCCATCCAGGTGGGTTATGTGAGCCATTTATCAAGACAAAAAGAATAAAGGGAAGCTTCTGAGTTCGAATGACATTGAATGAAACCTTGGGTCAGACGTAGCTTTGCAACATAGGAGGTTACGGTATCATATAATCAAAAGACAGGGTCTCCAGAGCCTTGCATCTAATTGGGCTTGAATTCTGACCTTCCCGTGTGCTAGGCTTACCTTCATGGACATTTTATATTTCACCTAAGCCTGAGAATCCTCACTGACAAAACACAGGAAATGATAGTACTGTGTGGGAGTATTAAATGAGAGGAAAAAAGCCACACACACGAAGCACTTAGCACAGAGCTCCCGTGGGTACTCCTCATGGTCATCATTAGAATCATCATCCTGGAGGGAAGCAGGGAGGACTTCCCACAGGAAGAAGCTTAAGGGGTGGAGCACCAACAAGGAATCAGTTGGCCTGTGATTTCTACAGACTGGTCAGCTCACCTGACTATGCCCAGCTGAAGCATGCCGTTCTGCTAATGCACTTCTGAGGACAGTGCAACAATAACAATAATAATAATAAAACAAACCTGTCACTGTCCTCAGCAGGCTCAGTTCTGATTGGCTGCTGCTGCTGTGACTGCCTCTCCTAGGCTTGGCCCTCCTGCTAGGCCAATTTCCAGCCTGCAGCCGTGGGGATTCCTTGCATCTGCGGGCCTTGGAAGCAGATCCTTCCCCTGGCTGCTTTTCCCGTGGAGAGAGCTAGACAGGGAGCCGAGCAGCTGCAGTGTCAGCCAATAGCGAAGAAGAAGAGAGGGTGCAGGAGGAGCTCCAAGTTTGCCAAAGGCTGTCAGGGAACTTCTGCTCCTAGGTGGGGCCCAGTTGGACCGAGCCTCTCCGGAGCTGACATCTCTTGGTACCATGGGCCCAGAGGACCCTGTTCATTTCTCATGTGTTTCTTGTCGCTGCTATGAATCAGAAACTGCTGTTCTATATTTTCTTTGCTGCACTAATCACTATGTGATGTTGTATTTGGCAGTGAGTGCTGTTTATTAAGACACTGCCTGCCATATAGTAAGCGCTTTGTATGTGCCAAAGGTTGGAAAAAACACACGAGTGCGTATTCACAGTGTTTGGCACATAATTGTCTATAAATAACTGTCCAATAGTGAGAATTTGCCTCTTTGATGGGAACCAGGGATGAAGATGGTGGGAGATGGGGAAGATCTTGTTGAGGGAACATTTCCTAGAGATGGCTTTTGAGCTATACCTCAAAAATGGAGTGAAATTCCACAGTGAAGGCTGAGCCATAGAGAATTCCATAAAAAAGAAGGCAAAACAAAAGACGAGTTTTGGGATACAGAAAACATCTGGAGAATTTGAGAAATTGGAAAAGTAGTTCTGATTGGCTGGAGGGCTGGAAGATGAAGAGGAATTTCAGAAAGCTCTGCTTGGGGAAGATTCCCAATGTTCTAGACTTTGGGTCCCCAACCTCCAGGGCTGTGAACCGGTCATGGTCTGTGGTCTTGGAAGGACCCAGCAGCAGGACAGAGGAGCGCGAGCAGGAGATGAGAGTCGAGGAAAGCTCCACCTCCTGTCATAAGCGGGTTCTTTTAGGTTCTAATGCCACTGCTGACCTGTCCCTGTCACGGGGTGAAACTTCATTCCTTGCTTCTCTTCTGCTGCTACAGCTCACCATTTTAAAACTGCAATCTACTGTATAACAAGTACTCTCTTCTGTATGTGGCCTTGGGAGAGCAGTCTTCGACTAACTTGGTCCCTGGTGTCAAAAATGTTGGCTGCCATTGTTGTAGATCACTGTTGTCTTGAAGTTCATGCCAGTGACTAGGGACTACCTTCCTCCAGCCAGGAAGAGTCAGGAAGATCTCTCGGGGGAGGGATAAAATTATCTGATCGGTGTTGTAGGACAGCAGCGCCATACAGAGTGGGTATGAGGTAAAAAAGAGGCAGAGAACAGGATCTGAAACTGTGACCCTCTGCTTTGACCGTGACCCTCAGAAACTGTGAGCTGAAATGAAACTTTTCCTCCCTAATTTGTGGATGCCAAGTAACGAGGCACAACAGTGAAAAAGTAACCAAGACGGCCTTGGAGTCAGCACAGTTTCCAGAGTCAGAAAAACCCGGCTTCTAATCCTGGTTCTGCCTCTTCCCATGTGTATGACTCTGAACATCTACCTTAACTTGCCCAAGCCTCTGCTTTGCTACCCATAATATGGGAATGATAATATATTTATCTAATAGTACTTTAGTGAAAATGAGATCATACACATATCTTAAACATGGTCTCTACAGGTAGTGGAGCATTCAATACACACCACAAATTATTAACAATATTTTAGAATTTTTGTATAACACAGGTTACAAATATTTATAGAGAGCAACTGGAAAGAGAAATGAAGCAGTCAGTTCTCCATCTAAAAAAAATAGTGATTATTTACCTTGAGCAAATTACTGAAACAAAGGAACGGAGGCCTCTGTTGCTGCGTGTTGCATTTTTAAAAGAGAAACTGGACACCTAAACATATTATGAATGAAAATATCATTTAAAAATCTTGATTCTAAATCTGAATTACAAGATAATATCATAGCACCCCAGAGAGTGTGAACAAAACAAAATGTGTCTGCAAGGCTGGTGGTTCCTGCTGGTGGAATATGATTTAACACAGGCCTCCCCTGGACTCAGCGACCCTGGCGCCTTTCTGGAAGAACTGAGCTGCCAATTCCTTCTGAGATGTTGAGTCCGACTACTTTACATGTAAAATAACGGACTTGCAGGGGATAAGGTGATGCCTCCAGCCTTGTGCTCAGGCCTCTAATTTCTGAGAATCTGGAGCCTGCTTTCATGTTGCTGGGGAGATGAGTTTAGTGATCTAGAATTGAGTGAGTTGGTCAGGGAGGCCAGGCCTAGATGCTAAGCTGCAGCAGGCAAAGTCTGTAAGGCAGCAAAGCCAGCAGGAAATGCAAAGAATCCGGCTATCTAATCTGCTAGTTAAACCATTCCACTAAGGACGGCAGCTAGCAAAAAATTCTCTCTCTCCCTCTCTCTCTCTCTCTCTCTCTCTCTCTCTCTCTCTCTCTTTCTCTCTCCCTTCTCTCTCTCTCCTCTCTCTTTCTCTCTCTCTGTGTTTATGTGTCTGTCTGTCTGTCTATCTGCATATCTGTCTGTGTAGGAACCCGGCCCACCTTATACCACCCCTTCAACCCTTGCCTCCAGGTCGCCAGAACCAAGATGCAGTCAGACTTTCAGTTTCGAGAACCCAAAGTAGAGGTTACAGAGAATATTATAAGCAACTCTGAATGTCAATCAGTCACCAGTGGGCTCAGATTGTCCTGCCAAGAATTCCAGGGCCTGTGTTGCAAAGACAGAGGAAGGCCAGTGTGTACTCAGCAGTGACAGAAGAGCACTGGTGTTGTCCTGGATCGTTGAAGTAGCGATGCTGGGAAAGCAAGATCATCTTCCAGCAATGTGCTTGCTTACACCAAGGTGAAGATTTGGTTTTCTCCACTTTGCTGGTAAATGTGACTTTGAAACCCTGATTACTTTCTGCCTCTGTATGGTCATATTCAATGGCTTGCGACTGATGACATTTTGAGAAAAAAGACTTCCCTTTTTTTTTTTAGTAGCTCAACCCATTAAAATGATATCATGCACTAAACCCCAATATATAAAATTTCTTGCACAAACCAATGAGTAGATGTTCTTCAGTCAGTGTGAATCTTGAATCTTTATTCTTGGTAGCAAAGAATTTTCAAATTTGTCAAAATCTCAGAAGTGCCCAAGAATCAACTTTAGGAATCTTTGGAGCACGTGGCGAAGCCCACTCCGCTGTCCTCCCTTCCTGGGATGCTAGCGTCCTGCGTGACGAGCAGTCACAGCTTCACCTTTCACGAAGTGAGGCACAAACAACAGAAGGGCATCACAGCATGTCACAGGGTTTTACTGATGAAACCCGAACAGGAGGTAACGTCTGTTGGAACGAGAAAGAGAGTTCAAAACACATCAGGGTCTTGTGTTCTAGTCTGAACTCTGAAGTTTGACTCTAGACTTTGATTGTCAGTATGTAGTATATGACATTGAGGAAGGCCCTTGTTGTCTGGGGACCCAGATTCTTCAATTCTGGGTGTCACTGACATAAAGATCTAAGATCTGCCTGTTGCTCAATGTGTTGCTATGAAACATTGCTCTACCACAAAACCACATGAGTCTACTCACAAAATATGTTCAGCCCCCCATTATACCCCAAAATTTATATAGTGCCACCAAATTCTGTAAGGAGAACTCATGTTCTGATTTAGACTTAAATTGTCCAGCCACAGTCTCACGTGTGTGCGAGGTGATTGGATCAAGAGTGTGCTAGGTTTCTGGGGATTTATCTATTGATGATTTCATGTGCTCTTAGGAAATGGGTCTTTGTTGAAGGGAGGGGTCACTTGGTGGTAGGCAGGTGACCTAGAGGAGTATATACTTATCCTCAGCTGTCCTTGCCCTGTCTGCTTCCTGGTTGTCATGCAGTGAAGAGCTTTCCTCCACTCCAGGTCTTTCCATCATTGCCAGCCAGCCACGTGAGCTAAGACAAAACCTCTCCTCCTTGAAGTGGCGGGCATTGGGCATTGTGACCCAGCAAGGAGAATATGACTCTATACCCGACAAAGCCGAGGAAGTGAGCTTTTGGCTTCTAATAGTCATAAGAGGTGTAGAAGATTAGCAAATGAGGCCCCAGGTACAAATGTCAGCCCCAGATTCTATCCCTAACTGTGTCACTTAATGGCTGTGATCCTGGTCTTACCTCTTGCTCTGCCCAGCCATAAATTCGAATTGGTGTGGCAGCTGTAACCAGGCTGCTGAGTCTTCAGTGCCATCACGTTGTGACTACACTCAGACCGGGTACACATTCCTTCTCTTCTCTGATTAAACAAAGTGACAGTATAAAGTTCTGTTTCTTCATAGGGATCATGATTAAATCAGATAATCTGTTTGGGAAACATTTAGTTAGAACTGTACTTAGAATAGAGTACACAGAAGGAAAAAATGGTGTGACCAAATTTAAGGAAATCGCAGAAGAAATCATGCCAGGTACCGCTGGAGAAGGGGGCTATCAGTACAAGGAAGAGAGAGTGCCCAGCCCTGGACGGCAGCCTACACTGTCTGTCACCCGACAGAGCCCACTTCCCGGTGACTTCCAGCAACGCTCTTCCCCTTCCCTGGCCCAAATCTCCATCTGCATAAGAAGGACATTCTATTACACAATTGGACTGTTATATCCCCTGAGTTTGTGTCATGTGAGGGATGATCAAAATATATGGTAAATGTTTTGATTACAAATTATTAAAGTGAAAGACACGTTTAAAATACTCCATGCTTCGAACACATTTATCCCATTGTTCTTGCCACGTTCCTGAAGCGGGCCTCTTCCCTGGGTTTCTTCATCAGATACGCTCCAAAGTACAGAGAAGGCTGTTGCCTAGTGCCACCTAATGAAAAGGAAGGCCTGTAAAAACACTGTGGCATGCCCTTGGCCCTGTGTTCTCTAGGTCTCCCACCATGCAGCTTCTGGCTCCTCCCCAAAGTCAGAATGACCACAAAAGATAAATGCTATGAATTAATTCAGGACTTTGGGGCAGCCATGACAGGGCAGCCAAAGACACGCTCCAAAGAAGGCTTCCAGAGCTGCCTCAAAAGTGCAAGAATAATGAGACAAGTATGTTAAAAAGGAGAGAAGTATTTGGCGTCTTTTATTGTAATGACTTTTTAATTTAAACATTCACTGTTTTTTTTTCAGTCTCATGAGTGGGGAAATACGTAAGAAATAAAATTTTCTTAAGGAAGAAGAAAGTGTTTTTAAACAAATTTTCTTAAGAAAGAAAGTGTATTTTAAGAACATCCAGAAAAGGGGAAGGTAAGAAACCATCTAAACACCAAAACCAACACTTCATAGCGATCTGAATTGTTCAGCCACTGGAATGACTTTTTCTCATAGTGACTGGTCTAGCTCCTCTGCCCGTCACTGCTGAGTACCTGCTTCCGCCTCTGAGCACAGCACCGTTTTACGCCTTAGCCCCCTCTTGCTACTCTGCAAGAGAAGAGGCTCTGTTGGGTCTGGCAGCCACCAGCCAGAGCACATTGCTCCCATTGGGCAAAGCAATCACACCTGCAGGCTGCTGGTTAGTTCACAGGTTTGGTCAAGGTGTCATTCACTACGACATCAGGATACCAAGGTCAGTTGGCATGAAACATGCCAGCCCATGTATCAGGAACTCTTGACTGGGTAAGAGCAGGTCCCTCATATTCCCACCTGCTAGGATAACAGAGGTGAGGAAAGGTAACCAAAATGATCAAAGAGACAGAGATTCCATGAGTCTAAAGGGGCAGATGCTTCAACAGAAACATTCTGCTTTGATAGATGCTAGGATGGCGAGCAGGCTAGCCTAGAAGGCGAGTCCACTGGATCGGCACCAGCTTTACCATTCTCTGTCTGTGTGACCTCAGATAAGCCACCCAACACCTCTGAACTTGGGCTTCTCAGTCTTTCAGTCGGAATGATTATGGTGGTCACTCATCACAGATGAGGGCCTCTGAGGGTTAAATGGAATACTGAGTGTGAAGCCTTTAGCACAGAGCCTGGTACAGAGCAAAAAATAATATTTAGTTTAAAAGAAACCTACAGAGAGTTCCCCTTCCCAGAAATCGTCCTCAGAGAAGAACAGAACAACATTGCGAGAGGAAATCCAAGTTCTGGGGAAACATGAGCTATTATTGTTATCCCCCAAGAATATAAAGTAACTGTGGAGGAAAGGTGGTGTATGGGGAGGGGCCCCAGAAGAAAGAGCACTGGGGCAGAAGGACACCTAGGCTGGACCCCACCCCATCAGCTTCTGTCACCAGCTCTGCACCCAACAATGAACAAGGTCCTTCGCAGGCCTCTGTTCTTCCACGTTTCTGCTAGGACAGGCTGAGCTGCTGACCCCACAGACACACCCAACTCCAACACTCTGGAATCCCACAAGGATGGAGACTAGCACAGAAAAAGAAGTAAAATTCAGTTCACTGACCCCAGATTCAAGAAAGGTTGGGGGGGGGGGGTTGTTTTCTTCTGCACTTTAAGGTAAAGTTTCTCAGAAAGGTAAGTTGGACAGAAGTAACAGATTTGCTGGGACACGAAGGTTTATTGGGGAATCTTAAAATGGCAATAAGTCATGTGGAAGCAGTTGTCAAACAGAAACAGGACTCAGCTGGTGTGGTGGAAAGCAGACCCCGCCTGATTTTAGGGGTGACCATTCTGACAGGTGGGAGTGCCTTCCTACCTGTCAGGGCACATTCTTACCTCTTGCAGTTCTCTGCTCAAATATCACCTCCTTGGGCCTTTACTCTTCACGCTGACAAGCTTGTACCTGTCTCTACCCAGACTCAGCACCCCTCTTCCCTCTCACGCTGGGCCGTCGGCTGCATTGCTTCGTGTACAGCCTGGTACCCCTTTACCTGAGCCTCGCTTGGTTCCTGGCAGTTTCCTGACAGACAATATGCTTGCTTCACTCCCTGCTGAATTTTTAACTTTTATAACACAACCTTCAACATAGCAGAATCTCAATAAATATTTGCACCCAAAAAAGTTAAAAACAGGAAGAAGAAAAAGAGGGGAAGTCTTACAATAATTCTCCTTGTCCTAACTGGCAAACCCCGGAGTTAAAAAAAAAAAAAAAAAAAACTAATTGCCAGTTGTTAGAATCTAAAATTTTTATCACTGATGGGCAAAATAAAGGGACAGACACTTTCCTGTTTCGGCAAATGTTCTCCATGTAGCCTCCCAGGACCAGCCAGGGCATTGCCCAGGCAAGGTGACCAGTGACATTTCTGTACACGGAGGTTGGGCACCTGTGTCTGCAGCCGTCCCTGTGAACAATCTCCTGCTTACTCTGAAGGCCACAGGCCTGCCCTTGGATAGGTCTTTGAAGGCCTGAGTGTTCAGGAACTGTCCTGAAATGTCCCCTCCTCCGCATCCAGGAACTTGCAGGAACTTTGGGATTGTGAGGGAATATAAACAAAAGAATAAAGGCAAGACCAACTCATGAGAAGAGAGAGTCACAGACTGAAGTGAACCTAAACTTGACTCAGAATTTAAATTCCCAGAGCACTATGCAGGGGGGACAGGATTGCACACCCGGAGAAGGGTCCTGAGCAGCCAAGGGAAATCTCTCCTCGACTTCAGTCCTGTTCACAAGAATTTCCAGCACAGACACGTGACCCTGTCACCGGAGCCCTTAAGAAGCACCCCTGCCCCCCAGGAGCCTCTGATTGCCCTGAGATCAGAAGGCAGGCAAGGCAAGCGGGCGGCTCTTTGTCTAAATATGTTGCCTTTTCTGAGCGTGATGTGATGCAAGTATTAGGGGCCCTGGGGACAGTGGGCGGGCACTTGACATTTTTCCTTTATGGGTCGCATGACTTGGCATGTTCCTTCCGCTCTGCAGGACTCAGTTTCTCTTTCCATAGAGAAAAAGATCCAGGCTGCAACTGAGGTGCTTTTTCTCTTTCTTCAAACCTTTATCAGCAGCTTTGAAAGCCCAGCTGTACTTCTTCGAGTTGCTCTCCAAGCTCAGTTGTACTTCTTCGAGTTGCTCTCCGGTCACGTGCCCCCAGCCCGACCACACCCATACTCCTCTTCTGATAGCAGATAAACTGTTTCCAGGGAAATTTAGACTTTCAATAACCCCCAGATGGATGGGGAACCACTCCGAGCCTGTCACCTCACTGACACCAGAGTGAAGGGGACACCCACAGCGCGTGGCACAGGACCTGGGACCTGGAGTTGATACTTCTCCACAGAGCTCTCTCTCTCTCTCTCTCTCTCTCTCTCTCTCTCTCTCTCTCTCTCTCTCGACCTGATTTGTCACTTACCCCCGCCATGTCAGGGACAGACAGCATAATACCTAGGGTGGAGGCGAGCAGGGAAAGCTGCCTAGATGGTCCTGAGCCTTGAGGGAAGGTGGTCCTCTCCCAGTGGGTGCCTGGCCATACTAGGGGATGTTTGTCAGGGTAGTAGAGTCAATTTCCCTACCTACAAGATGTAATAGAGAACTCCAACCAGCTGTTCTAGAAGTCTTCTGCAAGAGCCAGGTGGGCAAATGGATGCAAGGTAAGGAAACCTTTGACTCACACTGAGGTCCTTGGATCGAAGACGCCCAGCCTCTGCCTCGACTCCTGTCCCTCTGGCCTGGCGCGTGGTGTTGCTTTACTTCACCCACCCCGTGGCCTCTGCAGTGGAAGCACAGCAGTGCGGAGCGTGGGCCTGGGGTCGCGTGGCCTATAGTCTCCCCTGGCTCTTCTACTCGCTGGCTGTGAGGCCTTCGGCACATGAACTCGCCTGCCTGATTCTCAGCTTCCACATCTGCCGCTGGAGGGTTGCCATGGGATACCACAGGGAGAGCCCCTGGTGCCCGTCCAAAGGCACGCTAGCCTCGGTGACGACTGATGCCTGCTCTCACTGATAAGGTCTGTGAAGGGCTCGGGGTAAGCAATGAGCCTTGTGGGCAGCAGACGCTGACAGGTGCCCAAGTGTGGTCCACAGACCTTTGGTAGGCCGTAAGAACCTTTCAATGGACCCGCAGATCCAAAACTACCTTCGAGATCACATTATTTTGCCTTTTCTGCTGTCTTGACATTTGCACAGATGGAACAGAAGCAATGGAAGGGGAAAACCACTGATGCCTCACCTCGGCACAGGGCAAGGCACTGGGGCCGCTTGGGCACACCTAACGAGGCCTTCTATTAGTCCGTCTAAAAAGGTGTTTTATTAGTCAATAAACATCTTTTTTTTTTTTTTGAAACAGAGTCTAGCTCTGTAGTCCAGGCTGATCTAGAACCCACCATGTAGCACCAAGCTGACCTCAAACTCACAGCAATTCTCCTGCTTCTGCCTCCACAAGTTCTGGAATTACAAAACATCATTATTAGACACTTTTATTAAACCTTGAGCACCATTTTTACTTGAAAAGACACCTGCCAGCAGACAATGGTGTCATTCAGAGGTGGGCATGTGGCAGACATTTTCTCAGAAAGGATTGAAGTGAGCCTGATGTTCCAAGGAAAATCACTCACTACCCGGTTGTGTTGCCAGCCAAGAATATCACCTTCAAGTAAATGCTGGAAAACTTCTATCTACCACCATGGACTTTTTAACTGCCGAGGTTTAAGGACTGTCTGAATGAGATTGATGGAGGTATTAATTAATGCAATTTCTTATATTACAGAATGCAAGGTGTCAACATTGCTGGATCTGCATAATTTAGCAAACTAGGATTTTCCCAATCTCGATGTTACGAAATCATCCGAGGTAAACGACCATTCAAAGTACAAATGAGACAAATAGGTTAAAATAAAACATGAAAAGTTCACGCACACGGCTCCAGATCTCACACGGCAGCTCCTCTTACAGAAATTACCATTTGTCAAGCTTTAGTGTAATGTCACAGAAGAATGTCTACGACTATCTAAAAAGTCATTAAAACATTTGCTCTTGCCAGATGCCTGTGAGGACATATTTTCTACATATGTATGAACAGAAGAGCAAGTCATAACAGATGAAATGCAGAGTCAAATATAAAAATCAAACTGCTTTCTAGTAAACCGATATTTAAAAGGTGTATAAAAATGTGAAACAATGTCATGTTCTCAGTGTGATTTTTTTCTTAGAAATTTTCTCATGAGAACATGCTAATTATGTTAACATCCAATAGGTTTGTTTTTGTTATTTAATGAATAACTCAGACTTTGAATTTTTGTTTTAATTTCTCATGCAGTAGCACTAGAGGTATTGACAGCAACAAAAATTGTAGTCTTCGATCTTTTTCTTTCAAGGAAGTAAAGAAAGGTAAGGCCAGAGCTCTGGAACAACTGTTGCAACGTTTGAGAGATGCGAGCCAGAGTGCAAAGTGAAGCTCCACGTGCTAGGCACAGGAAGTGACACTCCTGCTGTACCTGTGCTCACAGGCCCACGCCAGGAACACTCTGGAACACCCTGTCTAACTGGGAGCGCCACATTCTGACAGTGATACCGACCAACTGAATGCCACCCCAACGTGGTAACTGTGTTAGTGTGGAGTGCGAGAATCACGGCCCAGGGCAGCAAGAGAAATCATCAGGCATTGACCCTGGAGATGAGCAAAACTAAAAATTAAAGCTACAGAATCATAACACTTTCCTCAAATCTGTGAAATGTTATCAGAGAAAATTTGAACCAAATATAAAAATAAACTCAAATCAATGTTTTGCAAAACCAACATTTTCTTCTTTTTTCCCCTTCTCTTTCTCTATTCTTACAGTAATATGTTACTTCTAGTCTCTTCTCATTGTATTCTTTCTGGGAGGTTTTTCTTAGCATTATCTTTTTCTCTCCTCTTCCGTCTTTCTCTCTTTCCCTTTCTTTCATTATTTTTCTCCCTTTATTGCTCACCTAATATAACAATTTTTTTCCAATTTTTTCTTTTCTTCCTCAAAAATGAAAACAGTAGGAGCAAAGAAAGGGAAAACAGGAATAAAAGGAGGAGGGAAGGAAAAGATAAAAAGAAGGCACAAAAAATAATAAATAAACTGTTTTCATTCTCTGTACCAGATGTACTTAATAAGACAAAGGGGTTGATGTTTGTGGCTGTTGGTGTACAAGTAACGTCATCTACTCCCCGTATGGAGAAGAGGGGATAAGTGTGAACCCTGGACACCAAGGGTCATTTACCCCAACATCACCAAAGAGAAGAAAAAAGTCACCAAATAGGGAGTATGAATATTTTATAACTAATGAGAAAAATGGCATAGAAAACTAATTAAAACACCAAATCATGTTTAGTGATTCATTCAATATATATTATATATTATAACAAGCAAATATTAAACATTCAGTGGTGGGCATAGTATCGGCACTTGTACATTCTAACCTCTAGTAATAAGTAAAAGCTTTAAAACATTCATTATATAAAAAAAATTATGAGCCACTTTTTGTTGGGTGATAAACCTATAGGTATTTTCTATATTCTTTGAAAATTTCATATTTTCTAGATTTTCTAGAATAAGAACATATTACTTTTGAAATTGCTCCAAATTTTTATGATAACTAATTGAGAAAAACAACTAAGGTACATGCTCTTTCCATTAATGTCTGTCAGTCGCTTTTTTTCTTCTTTTTATCACTGAACACCTAAACAGCTTTCTGCTTCTATCACCTACATAAAAAACCAAGACAGTCTTTGTCTTTTCTTCAAAAACATTATTAGACACACAGAGTACTAGACACACAAGGCACGAACATGGCTGCCTCCTCATGGAGCTTAAGTCTCGGGGATGGAGCTAGACAGCTCAACAGTGCAACAAATATGGCCACCAAATCAAGCAGGGGCTCCACGGGCATCATCACATTTGTTCTTCACTGAAAATCTGTGAAAGAGATTCTGTATCAGATCCCCTTTTCATATGAGGAGACTCAGTTTAAACAGCAGCTAACAGATGAGAGAGATGAAATGCAGACTCCCATGGCTTGGGTCCAAAGCTCAAATTGTGACTAAATCAACAAGCAGGGATGGTAAGGTGACAGGAACCACTCCACCACTAGGAAAAGTTGTTGGAAGGAAAAGCTTCAACCTGAAACTCAAGCAATGAGCTCGTAGTTATTCAATAAAGTGGATTCCAGACTGTGGCCTGGGGTCCACACTGGGAATTGGAAAATCAGTGTAGCTGGAGGCCCAAGAGTAAGCAGGAAACTGATCACAAAGGGCCTTAAGATCTCAGTTAAGACATTTCAGCTTCATCCAGAAAAGCACTGAAAAATCTATGACCTACTTTAAGAAAGAAAGCATTAGGGCTAGTTTCCCTTTACAAAATAAAATCTTGACAGATCAATGGCGAAAAATTTGAAGACCAGGAAGCCAGTTACAAGGCTAGGGAGGTCAGCCTGTAGAAAAATGATGGAGGCTAAAACTTGCATGGAAGCAACTGAAAGAGGGAAAAGTTATCTAGTTACATAGATATTTAGAAGTAACGCTGACAGAACGTAGAGACTGACTGAGAAGCAGGAAGTAAGAGAAAGGCAAAAATAGGGTGCCAGGTTGACTCATAAATACCATACGAACTGAAGCATCAGCCATTGAGAGAGGGAGGGTAAGGAAACTGTCGTTTATCGGGTTCTAGATAAGTCCATCTTGTCCCACACTGGTTTAAAATACCTTTGTGTGACACTTTGATACCAATGGTAAGCAGACAGAGAGGATAGTCTGAAGCTTAGGAAAAGGAGCAGGTCTGGGCCCTCTATCTGGTGACTGAGCCTTGGAAATGAATGCATTTGCCTTGGAAGAGGTGTCTAGTGAACAGACAAGAAGCCTTAGCTAGAGTCGAAGAAACATCAGCGTGGAATGCTTGGGCAAAGAATAAGATGAGAAAAAATAAGCAGCCTGGGGAATGAGCAACAGCCAGAAAGGTAGAAAGTAAAATGCCTACACAAGAGAAGTGTGGCATCATGGAAGCCCAGGAAAAAGGCTGATTCCAGAAGGTAGAAGTGCTCAGCAGGCAAAGAGGTGTTGTTTAAGATTGCTATGGTTTGATTCTTGAGAGTTCCCCCGAAACCTCATGTATTTGGAACTGTGTGTTATTGGGAGGCGGGACCTGGCTAGAAGAGGCGGTTGCTTAAGATTTGACCTGGAAAACCAGGAGTGGGCACAACTGGCAGCTTGAAGTAATTAAAGGAAGAGAGAAGAAGTGTTGTTACAGCTTCTTCCTGGGAAAGCCCTTGCCTGGGTCTCAGCTTGGCTCCCACCTTACTTAGTTTCCATGTGCAATGGGGTGAGCAGTTCTCCAGCCTCTGTCACATGCTTCCATCATTGCTGGCTGCCCGTGAGTGGACTGTGTGAGACCTTCTGAAACTATGAGTCCAATAAATCTTTCCTCCCTTAAAGTTTTGGACGTTGGGTATTTTGTTCCGGTAGTGAATAAGTAACTAAGACAGATTTAGGAAGAAGGAAGGTGGTCACCTTTGAGAAGCCAGCTTTGATGTCACAGGTAGGGCAGAAACCAGACTGCAGGGTAGTGGGCCAGCAGGCACGGGTGGAGGGAAGACATCGAGATGGTACGCAGAGGTTCATGGGAGCCTGCCAGCAAAGGCAAAGACCCAGGCGGGTAGCGGCTGACCAAGAACCTGGGCCGATGTTGGCTTCTTCCTATTTCATGGATATCATGATCTGAGTAGGGGAACTATCCCAATTTCTCCTTCCATATACTAAAATGGATAAATGATGTTATTATTAATCAAGAATGAGTTTGTGATTCATCTTATTTCTCTAAAAAGATGCCAAAAGTAAAGATTATGGAGAAGTTTGCCTTTGCTTTCAGTGTCTGGAAGGCTGCAATAACTTGTTGGTTCCCTAAAACAATAAAAAGTCATTGTTATTGTGCCATAATGCCAGCCAGTATCCACAGATCATTCACGCGCAGTCCTAAAGACTACACACAAGACTGATTGAATTCCCACAACTACCCCTTGATGTAAATCACTAACACCACTCTACAGATGCTGAAACTGAGCTACAGAGGGATGACACAACTGGCCACACACATGACAAGGGAGGACTGGGCTCAGGGTTCCCTGAGCTGACTCTTTCTGACTTATCCCAGATTAAACAGAAAAAAGAAAAAAGAAAAATAAATTAAAAGGGTCTGGGACAGAAAGATGGACCAATTATGTTGTCAGAGTGCTTCTTTTCCAGACTAGTTCTGGCATGAAAGGAGAACACACTGGTCTGTATGTGCCCTCGGGTCTTTTCCCAAGCGCCTAGGAGCAGACAATGGACCTCCCTAAGCCAAATGCTCTAGGCCCTGCTGGCAGCAACCGCATAAATATGTTCTTTGAAATTCTAGTTGTCTGAAATCTGAAGAAGAGAGGTAAAGTGATTGTTCCAAGTCCTTCCTATACGAGGTCTTCTTAACTTCATTTCCTGTCTACACAGCATTGTGTTAATACTATTTTCTGAGTGCCTTTATACTCCTTGTCTGAATCTTCATGATGAGCCAACGGTAGGCAAGGAGCAGTTGTGACCCCTGGATCCTTGCACATTCTGTTCCCCTTTTGGAACATTCTTCTCTCTCCTTTTTTTTATCCTATTACTTAGTCATCTGGCTTATCATTTCCTATGTTTTGATCTAGTGGGCTAAAAGAAAAAAAGTGCAGTCAGAGTCTCAAATAAATATCTTTATTTGGTTCTGGGAGAATGAGATGGTGATCTATGTCTCTCCTTAGAGAGAAGAAACACCAATGCCATCATGTCTTCATTGCTTGGGCATACCAGAAATACTCAAGGATAAGCAAGATCCAAGCTACTTAGAAATTTATGAGCTTTATACCAGTAGATTCAGTCAGGAGTAGATTCTCTGTGATTGTTATGAAATAAGGGAGCTATGAAAAGAATTCGATATTACACAACTATGGGAGAAACCAGGCAAGTCAAATAATTCTGGGAGGGTTATCTGAAGGACCAGATAAAGATCATGAAAAAGTTGAAAAGTCAGATACATATATTCACCAAAGTGAGATCCCAAAGGAGAAGTACATGAAGAGGAATTTATCGCCTCTCAGAGGCTACTAGGAGAACTAAGTAGTCTGGGAGGACAGGAACTGTTGTTGGTTGTCAAGAAGGTCAGATGCTATTGGGGTGGCTGAATTCTAGGAGGACTAGAGTGGCCACTGCCAAAAGGAAGAGCTGGCAGAGCTCGGCCCTACCAGATGTCTTTGAGCCTGTCCCCATAGCTGCTGCTTCACTTCTCCCTTCCAAATCTTATGCAAGTTTTTCTTTTATACAACTCTGGCCTAGGACTTGAAGAAACCAGGCATAGCCGTCATCTAAATAAAGTTGACACAGCAAAACTTAGCAAGTGCCCATGAGAAGTAGAAGATAAATTAAAGTAAGGACTAAAATAGAAATGTCAAGTCAGAATCCCCTGGGACCACTCTCACACCTCACACATCCAACTCCCCTCCACATTCCACAGATTTTATCTCCATAGTGACATGTTCATTTAATCGCCTTCTCTCTCCCCTCGCCTTTACTCTAATCTAGATTCTCTTTCCCTCTTCCCTTGAACACCACTGCACTCACCCTGCTCTCTGGCACTTGACACTCCTCAGCCTGAAATCCTCTTTCCCACCTTTATACTTCCCATCACTCAATTCTGGGAGAACTTTTAGATTCTTTTCAAAACTGTTAGATGCCTTGATGTTGTTCTCCTCTGTTCTAATACTTACTGTGCTTCAGATATGAATTATATGTCCTCCTTTCCAATCTCCCAAGCTTGGTACATAGAGGCACAGTAATTGACCAGATGGATGGATAAATGGATGGATGAAAAGGCCCCTCTATTCTCAGCTTGCTTCTCTTTAATATCTTCTACCTTATATATTGAAATTACCTTTTTGAAAACTTGACCTTCTTCAGTGGTTTTCCATAGCCTGTGTGAAAATGTAAACTTTTGATTTGCAGGTTCAAGAACTACAACGTGTAATCCCAACCTGTTTCCTCAGAGAATGTCTCCCAACATTACTCTATGTGGGTCCTCTATGGTCCAACCAAACTCACCTACAGGTTAGTCCATGAGTAAGAGTAATTATTTATAACAATGATTTCCCTAGCACAGTATTGTTGGTGCTGTCGACTGAACACAGAATCTAGTACATGCTAAGTACATGCTTTATCAATGAATTACACTCAGCCCCAAAACACAACTTTTATCCATTGAACTAGACATCATGAGACATATTTGGCATATTGTATCTTATTGAATATCTTCTTGAATCTTTACAATAATCTCATGAGGTTGTTTATCTTCTTAAAGATAAAAACACTAAAGTTCATAAAATCACTTGCCCAAGTCACACATTAAATGAATAATAAAGTCAGCCTTTAAGGTATTATCTGATTTCAAAGTCAAAACTCTAACCTCTCTCCTCTACCACATCCTGTAAGAAGTTCTCTGAATTATTTAATAAATCGATTACTCTAGCCTAAGCATTTTATATAGCTTATCTCGCCTGAATTCCCAAAATAATATTATGAGAATAGAACTATTATTTTCCCAGGTTACAGAAAAAAAGTGGTACTTTAAGAGGTGAAGTAGCTGATAGTTCTCAGAGTTCAAAAGACAAAAATTAGTCATTGAACTCTTATTTGTTTGCGCTCACCACTGGACTGGTTGATTCCTATGTTACGTGATTCTCCACCCATCCTGTCTTAAAGCCCTCACTTGACCCATAAGAAAAACATACCCTGGAAGGCCAAGTGACCTTCTCTAAAGGTGGGAAACTAGGAATGTGTATTTTCTTCCTGTATATTAACATTATAATATATATCTCTTTCTCTCACCAGAAATGTATTCTAGGCCATGGCAGAGTGTCTGCCATATCTTTCCCAGTAGATGGCAGGGAGCACTGCCTACTCAGTCCTTGTTAATGCTGTACCCTCTGCCTATTAAAATTCGTATTTGCTCTCGTGGCCCTGCGAACATTTGCTTCCTGTTTTCTAAGCATACAAAGAATTGTGAGTCAGGTGATCATCATACACCTTCCAGGAGCTTCAGAACAGTGACAATACTGATAGGAACTCAACAAAGAATCCATGAAAACAAGCCCTTAAGATTTTCCATTCAGGCAAGCACTGGGCCCAGTGAGTCCTAAAAGCCAAAACTTTTATCCTATTTATCACTTTCCTGGAGGAGATAAGAGTTTTAAGGGAGCTGGTTTGCTGCGTGAGCTGGAGATGATAAGCTGAACAAGAAGCAACAGTGATGATATGATAGGAAAGGTTTCGGATTGAAAGGGTGAGGAATGATCTCCTTCACTCAATCCTTTTTTATTTTGTTGAAATATATATAGGACACACCTACTATGCACCAGACTTTGTATGATAACTTAAGCAGAAAGGTTTCTCCTAGACTGCCAATGAGAGGGATGTTTTCTTCTAAGACCTGAAGCTAGGAGATCAGAGAAAGAAGAAGGATTCTGCATACATTCAAATTATAATGTGCAATGGCTGTGACTTGGAGGAGAACATGGAACATTGAAGGAACTGAAAAAAGGCCATCAAGCACAGAGAAATGTCATTATGGAATGGTATAATGGATTGGTTAACAGTATCAAATCATAGAAAGGCTTTCAGTCTGTTTCATAAATTTTTATAGTCAGAATGTAGTAGTTTTAAACTTGCTCTAAGTTTGATATTCCCCTCATTAAGAGAAGCTTTCTGTCTTTGAATCTAGGCTCTGTGACATTCTGCTAGATTTTGGGTTCAAGTCTTAAGAAATGGCAAATTCTACTTCCTCTCATTTGGGACAATTGTGGAATCCAGGTAGCAGATTGCAAGGAAGCCCACAGACTATGGAGATGTCTTTATACAGATGTCATATGGACAATAACTGAGGTCCCTGGTGCTCACTCCCAGCTCGTGAGCCAAATGATTAGAAGTGGATTTTTCCCTCCCCATCAAGGAACTTCAGTTAATGATGCAGGGATCAGAGGCAAGCCTTCTCTGCTGACCTGCCTAAATTGTGGATTCCCAGTGGAAATAAATGGTTACTACTATTTGCAAGAAAACAAAATTTGGAGCAGTTTGTTACACATTCGTATACTTCAAGAATATAGGGAAGTGGAAAGCCATTGAAGATTTTTAAGTATTAACAACTTTGACTCTAATTATATTTTTCTGTTCCATGAAAGTCACAGTTATTTACCTCACAGAGTTGCTCTTAAAATTGAATGTGATAGTGAAAGTAAACTCTGTCGCACAGTGCTGGGTATTTAGTAAACCTTCAAAAACTTGTTATGCATTGTTAATTTTAAGCTTTACAGGATAAGGTGAAAAGAGATTGTTTCAAGAGTCAAAGGATACCCTTCTACTAGCATGGCTACTGTAGCGATAAAGTAACAGGTTAGGGAAGGTACAGGATGCAGGTCTGATGGGGACTTGCAATTCATGTGTTTGGAAGCTGAGGAAGAGGGAAAACTCAAGAACAATTACAAAGTTTCTGGCCTTGGAGCTGGGTCATCAAGCATAGTCAACAGTTGGTAAATTTGCTTTCTAGCATCTCTTCATCTCAATTTACTTGAGAGAAATCATTCTGCCTCAATTCATACACAATTTGATTTGAGCATGGCTGACCCACTCGCTCTACCTCATCAGATTAGATACACTGTCCAGGCCCAATAGCCGATGCAGGTAGTTCCAAGATTTACACATGACAAAGACAGGCCGACCAGAGCCAACAAGACTGAATTTTAGGGATTTATATTTGTTTAATCTTGGAGAATGATCTCTTTCACTCAGAGTCTCTCTTGACTTTGGAACTATCACAACTGTAGTACATCCAAACATTTAACCAAGACAGTGTGTGGAAGAGGAAACCCACAAAGTGACTGAGCTCTGGATCCAGCTGTGATTGAGTACAGTGTAAGATTATTTAGTTTTATAGGATGAATTTTATTTTTTTCTTCCTTTTTTTTAACATAAGCCACTTTCATTTGAAATTTAAAGGAATCCAAACTAATGTATTAACCAAGTAAGACTGAAAGAAAATCAGGTATTATATGATGGCTGACTAGATATTTGTAAGATATTTGTGACTTTATAGAGCAAAATATAATGGAGAAGTTAGGATTGAGCATAGTTTATAGCAAACAAGGGGGTAATTGCTAGGGGGAGAAATGGCAATAAAAAATAATCAAAAATATATGATCATGGTAGATGTGACCAAACATAATACATACATGTATATTCTGCATAAATGTAACACTGACACATATTAATACATTAAATTAATGTGCACTAATAAATATACTTTTAAATCTGGTCAAATGCAAAACAACCTCTGGCTTAGCTAATTATATTTCACTGACATTAATTTCCTGGATTTGATAAATATGCCATGGTTTTGCAAGTTGTTAACATTAAAGTTGTGTGAAAAGTATTACATTTTTGTACTAACTTTATGACATTTTCATAAATCTATTATGACTACAAAATGAAAAAATTTTAATGAAAAAATATAAATGACAAGCTTATTTTTGTAAAATGTGTTCTCTTTTTGAGTCATCAGAGAAATGAAAACTACATTATTAAAGTGATACCATCATACATCTGCCAGAATGGGTAAAATGAAAAAAAAAATGTTGAAGACAATTTCAACTCTGGCAAGAGTGTGGATCAACTGGCACTCTCATACGCAGCTGGCAAAAATGGAGTCTATGAAATGGCTTTGGAAAACTGATGACTGTATCTGTCTACTTCTCAAGTTGAGTGAGTGTGTGTGTACAATACGATCTAACCAGCAAACTATCTGAATGCATGTATGTAAGCCCCAGAAGACTTGCATAGAAATGTCTGTAGGCATTCTATCAAAGCTTCAAACTACTCAAATTCTCTTTATCCATGGAATAAAAAAAAATGTGGCATACTCTTTCAATGACATGTCACATAACATTGAGAAGTACTGAGCTGCAAAGCTCAAAACCAGGCAGCACAAGTCCCTGGTGCTATAAATCAGTATACTGATTAGCCTTGGAAACAGTAGTTACTGGAAGCAACAAGTGAAGGGACTCTGGGATGTTAGTAGTGTTCTGTGTCTTAATCTGAGTTCTTGTTATGCAGTGGTCATTTCATAAAATTTCATAAAATTTCACTTACAGCTTTTCATTTTTCTGTACATTTGTTATGCCTCAGTAAAAGTTAAACAGACTAGCATAAAGCAATAAAGTAAATCTGAAAAGGAGGCTAGAGATCTGGTTAGAATGAAATTATTAGGTTTATGTCTTCTATCTCCAAAACTTGGAATTCTAGAAATAAGAAGCATTTAATTAACCTAGAAGTGGGTAAGCTTCACTTAATAAGACATGTCAGTGTCAGGTGCTGGGATGCTCAGTGCTGACAGGCAGAGCAAGACCAATGCAGCAGAGCTGTTGCCCTGCAATAGGGGGCTGGAGGAGCTGCAGGGTGCTCACTTTGCCTTGGAAATCTGATAGGCTAGGAGTCCTGCCAGAATTGGGGATTGCCCGGGGAGCATTGTTTCAATGACATTAGGAAGATCTTGTTGGAATAAAGACAGTCATTCCTGTCTCCAGGTCTTTGATTTGAAAGTTCTCCAGCCAATCAGAGGTCTTCCAGAGGAAGAGTTCTTTTTCTGTTTGGCTCAAGCTACCAATCTCCACCCATGTCTAGGGTGAGTCTTCTTTTCTTCATTTGTTGGTCTACATGTCAATCGTCCACAAATAGATCCAAAACTCCGCTCTACTCATCAGCTGGGCATCTCCTGATCTATTCGAGTTGACGAACCATGATTGATAGCCACAGTGCTATAAGTTGATTTGTGTCAGATATTTTGTCACAGAGACAGAATGCTAATATATTCCATCTTGGGATTCAGTTCAAATGTGATCATGAAGCACAAGTTTTCATGACCTGGCACTTGACTACCTTGTCCAGTGTCACTTCTGCCCTCCTTCCCACCTCTCAACCCAACCACGCTGGCCCTGTCAAACTTCTAATATGGCATGTAGGGTACCACCCCTTGGAAGATGCTTCATGTCCTTTTCTCTTTAACCCAAGTATTTTTCCAACCTTGTCTAATTGTTGGATATATTCTCTTGGAACCAGTACTCCCAAGTGATTCTGGGAACCTTTCTCAAATTCTGATTTTGTACTTTCTTTTTTTCCCCCCACTATTTCTATTAATATAAAGATGTAATACATAGTATTTACAATGAATTTGGGTGTTTCGTACATCTACGTATCACATCGACTTTACAATCCCTTCCCATTTTCTACTCTCTCCCCCCGCTCCCTGTCCGTCCCCTTGGCTCCGGCTATCACTTCGTATGGTTCCAAAGAGTGTCTGTGTTCTGGGTTTTCCAAGTCCGAGAAACCATACAGTGTTTAACATATTAATCTTCCACACCTAAGTCATTTCACTTGAGTCACCACTCTGCCTCAGCTTCCTATTCCTCTAATGGGTTCACAGTAGTTAGATCTTGCTGCCTCTTCTCTGAATCCAACCAATCCCTTTATTGGGATATTCACTAAAACTTTTTCTTTTCCATATTTTCCTATATCTTTGTTGTTATTGTTACACCTGGCCTTACACACCAGTTTCCATTAGAAAATAACTATAAGCGTGTAGTTCAAAAAAACTAGTTAATTTGGGAAGAGAAAAAATAAATGGATACATAAAATTCAATTGCCTTAGCTGAATACTGGAAGGTACATATTTGTACATTCACAAGGTTATCTTTACATCAATCAGTTTCCTTAGGATAAACTTTCATTAGTGACCTGATAAGCAAATTGCTACAAAAATACAAAGTTAAAACTATATCACATTGCTACAGTAAATGAAGTCAAATCTATACCACATAAATATACTTAAAGTGACAGACATGAAGGCAAATTTAGTTATTTCAGAATTCCTTCTTAACTTTCATATCTTATTTACTCATATTTCACTAATTACCAACATACTTTTTCTCAGCTCATTCTCCTCTAGCTATTGTCACTTCTTCTCTGGGGTCATTGCTGTCACTGGACTCCCTTTCACTTTCCAGGTTTCCTTTAAGTATTTTCTGCAATATTAGTTCAGTGGCTGCAAATTCCTTTAAGCTGTCTCTGTAATGGAAAGTTTTAAGTTCTCCCTTAAAATTAAAAGATAATTTTGCTGGATATATCAGTCTTAGTTGACATTTATGTTCTTTTAGTGCTTGGATGACACTGCTCCAAGATCTCCTAGCTTTTAGAGTTTGGATTGAAAAATCTGCCATTATCCTGATGGGCTTATCTTTGTAGGCCACCTCCTGTTTTTCTCTTACCGCTTTTAGTATTTTCTCTTTGTGTTGGGTTTCTAGAATTTTAATTATGAGGTGTCATGATGAGGATCTCTTCTGATCAAAGTTGTTTGGTGTTCTATATGCCTGCAATAAATAGTTCCATGTTCATTTCTTTTCTTAAATTTGGGAAATTTTCTTCCATTATTTCATTAAACATGTCCTTTAAACCTTTTGTTTTGTCCTCTGTCTTCTCAATTCCCGTAATTCTGAGGTTGTTTCTCCTTGAATCGTCTATCAGCTGTTGCAATGATTCGCTTTCTTTATTTACTTTGTATTCTTCATGGCCTGTATGTTGCAGCTTAGTCACTTTATTTTCTAGGTCTGACATTCTAATCTGAAGTTGTTTAAAGTGGTTGCTTATTATTATCTGCGTGTTTTTCATTTCCTGAATATCTGCATTTAATTTTTCTATATCTCTGCTGTGTTCTTCTCTATTTTCTTCTTTTGTCTTCATTATCTTCTGGTATACTTCTTCTCTGGTCTCCTCTAGCTGCTTTTCAAGGCTTGCTTTTAGCTTATCTACGTATTGGTGTAGCTCTTCTGCTGTCTGTTTTATTTCTTGCTTTAATTCCTGCTTTAATTCAGAAATTGCCATCATTTTTGCCATATTCATCTTTATTTACCCTGATACCATCTCCTGGGGTTTCAGGTCTTTTTGTAGGAGATTTGTAACCATGCCTCCCCATTTCTTCTTTGGTCTCCTCTAATTTCTTTTCAAGGCTTGCTATTTGCTTAGCTAAGTGTTGTAGCTGTTGTTCTGTCTGTTTTATTTCCTGGTTTGCGACCTGCTTTGATTCCTGCTTTATTTCACTAGCTATGTGGGCCCAGAAGTCACCATCACTCGTGCCCATCTGTTTTTTGAGTTCTGCAATTTCGGCACCCCTTGTGCCATCCCCTGGGGAGTCAGATCTTTTTGTATAAGATTTCTTACCACGTTTCCCAATGGTTCTGCTACCTCTGACTGTCTCTGGTGCGCAGGGAAGAAAATGGCTCCTGCTGACGTCACTGCCTGCGACGACGGCTGTTGAGCCCCGTTTCTGATCTGGGATCCTGGGGCCTTTTCTAGGGGGGAGCCCTCGCTGTGTTTGTAGTACACACACCCACGGGTTGGTGCTTCCGAGGCTGGGGCCGCCCGCTGCCAATAATTCCCACTTAACCGAGTCCGCTTACCTCGGGCTGAGGTTCTGGCTTCCGGACCTTCTTTGTGTTCTGTGGATGCCGGGAGCTCGGGGCCGGGTCGGGTCGGCTGTTTTCCTCCTCATCCGATGTGACTTCAGGATTTCAGACCCGCCCGGAGCCTCCTCTCCCCTTGTGTGCTCCGTTCTCTCCCAGCTCCGCTCCATCCGATGTTCAGGTCCCTGCGTGCTTTCCTCTGTCTGCGGCTGCCTGCCGTTTGAAGCCGGCTCTGGCCATTTCCTTAACCGCGGGGATTTTCCCCCCCTCCGGCTTCGATGATCCTTCGGAGTTTCTGGCCTCCCGCTGGTCCTCTTTCAGTTTTGGGGGATGCTCCTCTCTTTCCTAGTTACACCAACCACTCCTTTTCTAACTTTCTTCTTGACTTTTTAAGTGAGTTGATGAGGAGACATTGTGCAGTGCTGTTACTCAGTCGCCATCTTGCCGAAGATCCTCTTTTTTTTTTTTAACTATACATGCTACCTGGTGCTGTATTTACTCACTCAGCATAACATCTTTATTAAGAACCTAGATGCTCGGTGGCTAGAGTTGTGTCTTATCCATCTGTATATTCAGTTCTTACAATAACATTTAGTGTAAGTTCTCAAGAAGTTATGACAAATAGACCCTTCAAAAATCTAGGTGCCAGCATTAAGCCAAAGCTTTCAGGAGACTGTTTTAACATCACTATTATATGCATGCATAATTTAGTGAAATATAGTGACAAGCATAACTAAAACTCTATCACTGCTTTTGGAAGGATGCTACTCATTTTATCTTTGCAAAAGGGAGCTCAATAAAATGGCTTCTCTGAAGACTCTAGTCCCTCACATTGGCAAACACAGGAGTCTCTGAGAAAAGGAAAGCATATTAGAGATCCTTTTTTTTTTTTTTGAATGAGGTAATGAACTCAGGGCCTTGTACATCGTAGGCAAGTATCGTACCACTGAGCTATATCTTTAGGACACTCTTTTTTGAGACAGAGGCTCACTAAGTCGCACAGGCTATCCTTGAACTTGTGATCCTGTTGCTTCAATCTTTCAGGTTACTAGGATTGCCTGAGTGAGCCACCACACCTGGCAAGAGACCCTCTTGCTGAGGGTGAGCACCACACCCAGCTGCCTGCTGATGTTTATTTCTTCTTCACTTATTAAAAATTGTATTTTGTCTCTCCCATAATTTTGTGCATATGTACAATTTATAAAGATGTAAACCAACATCGATTGTAGAGAAATGTTTAAAATTATTGTCCCGATTAAGCACTTCATGAAAAAAATTAGAAGACACCACAGTAAAGAACACGGTTCTCTATCCCTCAGGATGTGAGCATGAAGGCAATGTGCTCTGCCAGCCAAGGTGTAGAGAGCGTATTTCATAATTTAGTGACATTTCTCTGGTTGGATTAAGAGTCTGAACTCAGTTCTCATCTTTTATTTTTCTTTATTTCCCAATTACTGTTAGCAGCAGCCACAGTTGTCATATATGGTGTGCTGCCCTATGCCACGAGCTGTGTTACACATTTCTGTGTATTATCTCACTTAATGTTCACAACAGCTCCATGAGGTATGTTTTATTATCCTCCAGTTACAAATAAGGAAACTAGAATGAAAAATTGTTCTCATATTCCTAGTGCTCCAAGTGCTGGAGCCAGGAGTTAGCCCCATGCTGCGTATGAACTCCTTGAACAAGTAGTGTGGAGTTGAGGAGAGTTTGGTATTCAAACATATTATGACCACTGAAGGAATTATATCAACTTGAGAAGATTAGGAAATGAGAAGGGTAGAGTTTGCAGGCCTGCGGGAGTGACATGTGGGTCACAAATGAGAAAATACTCAGCCCAGCTGGCAGTTTGAACTAAATAAAAGGAAGAATAAAGAAAGATTGTTACAGCTTTTCCTGGAAAAGCTCTGGCCATCAGACATAGACTTGTTCCTCTCTATACATCACAGAAGTATCACAGATTCCCTCCAGTCTTCAGTCTTGCTAGTAGGTTTTGTTTGTTTGTTTGTCTGTCTGTTTGTTCTGTTTCCTTTTGTTTTGTTTTGTGTTTTTGAGACAGGGTCTCACTCTGTAGCCCAGGCTGGCTCTCAGCTGACAGTGGAGCCCAGGCAGGCCTTGGACTCACAGAAATCCTCCTGCCTCACCCTCCCAAGTGCTAGAATTATAAGAGTATGCCACTATACCCAACTTATGTGGGACTGTGGAATAAAAATCAGGGCCTTGCTCTTGGTAGACAAGCACTTTAACCACTGTGCCATTCCTCAAACCCTTGTCATTGCTTTTAAACACAACCGTGTACAAGAGACATGCACCAATTATTGACAGTCTCAGACTGGTATTCTTCTATCTCAGGTCTGAACAGCCAATAGATCCTCCAGCTCACACACATGCAGGCCACCATTTTGGACTATCTTTGTCCTGAGACTCGTAAGCCCTTCATTTATAATTTTTCTTAATTCTGTCTCTCTAAGAATCCTAGCAAGTACGCATACTTTTGTCACTTTTAGGAGGGCTGCACGATAGTGTTGCATCTCCAGAGAGACAATTGACATCTTGATTTATGTCTGGTCCAAAAATATAATGGGCCTCCTAGTCAGATACAATTTGAAAAAGATGCATATGAGATACTGCATTTCTGAAGAAGGTTGCATGCCTCGCAATAGCACTGTGAGAGTGCTCTGATAAACAGAATTTTTGTTTACCATCACTACTCCTACCAGCATTTTCATAGTGGAAACATGTCCAGCACCATTAAGCACTAGGCACATCAGTTTTTCAAGGAGTTTCAAATGAAAAGTGAGTAAACCAGTATGCCTTGCTTTCTGAAGGCACAAGCTCACCAAGTTGTTTACTCGAAGCTGGCAACTTAAAGAAGGCGGAAAGAAGTGTAAGATTTTCCAAGGCAGGCAACAAAACAAACAACAGACCAGCTGAAAGTGCCTGTAACTAGTGCTTCTCTGATGGCTCAGGAAATGGTCCCAGGTATTAGTTTCCATGACCTCATGGAAAGACTTTGCTACAGAAGACACACCTCCCTGAGGGACACACCACACAAAGCTCACACTCCTGCTTGATGTCTACCTGTGTCGTGCACATTGCTAGGTACCTTTTTTATCCCCAGCCACAGTCAGTGATTCCAGAGTACTTTTGCTGATGAACCAACAGCTCAGCCCAGGTGATCGTGAGATGGAATTAACAGCCGGCTTAAGCTTGGTGTTGTTATACAGGCCTCCCTGGAGGACCCCAGCAGGTTTAGAACCTGTCTTAGATGCTGAGGAGCGTCAGGTTCACAGTGTACTTGAGGAGTACTTGAGAAGTTCAACAGAGACTTAGTCTTCTCTTTGTTTTTCCCTTCTCCTTGAGAAATATGGTCTGCCTAAGAGCAGAGCAGCTGTTCACCTGGCTATCGAGTTTGGCTTGGTCTCTAGTGCACAGGGTAAGTACAGACCAAGAGATCCAAGTAGGGTACCCTATCCTGCTGGTAGGAGAATTAGGGAGCACCCAGTTTCCATTGAGAGCAAATTCTGGGCTGAGTGACTGCAACAAAATCCTACACGTGCACAGATCACCAGAGCAGAGAGAGCTCACAGCGTGGATGGTGGCCGCCATAGCAAGGCAACAACAACAGCAATTGGCATTCACCGAAACTTACTGCAAGGTGGGGATTATGTAAGCATTCTACGCACATTAGCTCTTTTAACTGAGCCTAATATTATTGATATCACATTTCTTGTTTTATAGAAATAGAGACACAGAATGTTTAACCCAGTTATCCTCAGTCAAGAAGCGTGAAGGCAACAGAGTTCAAAATCTGATATCTACGTTTAAGGATATTCTCCTAAACAGAAAAATATCTTTTTCCACCTGCAGGCTAATACCTAATACCTAGATGCCTAGAGGCCAGTCTTCAGAATAGGCAAGAGCAAAACCTTTGTGTTTGGCGTGGAGAATGGCATGAGGAGAGGGCACTGAGGCCCCACTAGCTGAGCTGCCCCTGGTTGGGAAGAGAGCTTCTGTGGAACACACTGGGAGCCACTGCTCTCTAGCCTCTCGCCTCCTCCCCACCTCATTTTAAAAACATTTTCAGAATGAATGCATATATGTTGGCATACGTAAATACCATGGAAATGGGAAAGGTGCCATTGGTACATAGAACGACACAGACAAGTTTCACGGGCTACCATTGAATCAAAAATCTAGATCTAAAACCATGACCGATGTTTATTTTCATGAATAGAAATTTCAGAGACGGATGAATCCTATCTATGTTTTCAGAAGGCACAAAAGTGAATGACTAGTGCAAAAAAATGATTTCCACCTTAAAAATTAAAAATGAAGGTCTATAGAGGATACTTCATAACTGATATACTGTCCAGTGGAACTTTAAATTTCATTTCCTAGAACATTTTTATAGATCTACAATTTACTGTAAATATTTATTGAAACCTTACTGTGTGCCAAGTTCTCTCTTAGACCCTGACTGTACAACGGGACAAGAAACAGACAATTTCATGCTTTCCCACTGTTTATATTGTGGCTGGGGACAGTGGTCCCTAGAAAATGAATAAATGAACTAGTTAATGAAGAAAATTCCAGGTAGTGATAAGTAATATGTAAAAAGTTACATTAAGATGATACTGTGGTCTGGATCTGGAATGTCCCCCAAAAGTCTCAAGCATTTAGATGTTGTGGATTGTCTATAGAACTGTGTGCTGTTGGGAGATGGGGGCCTGGTCTGGAGGGGTAGATTATGGCTGGGTGGTAGAGGCAGGTGTGTGGCAGATCAGATTACAGGCACATGGATTGGATTATAGGCATGGGGGGGGGGGCGGTGGTTATGGAAGGGACAGAACCTGGAAAGGACAGAATACTGCGGCTGGACCCAGAAAGGGTGGATCAATTGCAGGGATAAAACCCAGAAGCATATATATATACTGCTTCCTGCCTTTCTAGGTACTTGACTTTATTGGACTCGATTTGGCTTCCTGTTTGCTGTGAGGAGATGCCCACCTCTGCCATCTATTTCCACTGTTGCCAGCTGCTCCTGAATATACTGTGACCTTCTGAAACTGTAAGATGAATTAAACCCTTCCTCCCCTAATTTGTGTATGTTGGACATTGAGTCATAGCAGCAAAAAAGTAACTGAGACATAAATTGGCGCCAGGGAAGTGTGGTTGCTGCTTTGACTTTATTTGACCATGTGGTTTGGAAGCCTTTGGAGCTGGTTTGAAGGATGGGGTTGAAAGGTTTGAGGATGCTATTTGAAGAAGCCTTGGAGTACACTGAGTTGAACCTGATGGGAGATTCTGGCTGGAACTCAGAAAACCAGAATGCTGACGAAAGCGTGGATTGGAAAGGCCAGGCTCAAGAAGCTTCAGATGGATGGCAAGTGGTCTAAAAATCATACATGCTATGCTCTGACAGGAAGTGTTTCAGCATTTGCCCTCGTCCAGAGATCCTGCCTGAAACTAAGATTAAGGGCAATAGGCTGCTTAATCTGGTGGAGGAAGTCTGAAGGAAGCCTGATATTCAGGCTGCCACTGTTTATTGCTTGCGGCTTTTAGAGACCTCTATTCCATGGCAAAAGTCAGGAGAAAATGGCAGAGAAAACAGATCTAAAAAGCTTGCAATCTGGAGTAAAAAGGCACGTGCTTGTTAAAGAGACTAACATTAAACAGAAGCCAAGTACTTGGAATCAGGACTGTAAGAAAGAGGCCTGGAGGGTGTCTCTGCAATCAGCAAGATCTCAACCTTTACCAATTAAAGGATGCAAAGGCAAAAGATCTTGTTCTACGAAGAGTACCCCAAGGGTCCATGTAGAACCAAAGAGTAAAGTGTTTGTCAGAGATCAGCTCCCCGGAATTCAGCAATCCAGGCACCCAGAAGCTGCTGCAGTCATGTCAAAACAGTGCCAGACTACTGCTCAATCCAGTGACAGGACTTGGCAACATCCACATGGTCCCGGCATTACAGGCTTGCAGAATGCAAGAGTTGTGGGATCATGGAGGCTTCCACCCAGGTTTCAGAGGAAGGTCTTGGAGACCAGGCAGTGAGCCTTTGAAAGGGCAATGCATGAACTTGTGAAGGAGATGCCTAAGGTGCAATGGAGAGCTCAAAAATTTGGAGAGGTCACGAGCATGAATCATCAGCTGTGAAAGGGGGCAGGCTGTGAGTAGATCCAGCCCAAATGAGAAAAATGGAAGATGTAGTCAGCAACAACGCTGCAGGGGTGGGGCCACCCAAGCCCTTTGGAGTTCATACCCCACCTCAGTTTACCCAGCCCTAACAGTTCCTTCTTAGTTGTGACAACAAAAGGAAAAATATGTAGGATACCTACATGCTCCCAAACACCCCATGAGCTCGCAAAAGAACCACCCCAACTGAGAACCAACCAACAGTTCCTCCCCTCTTCCCTCTTCCTTGCCTGCCCCAACACTGCAAAGACAAGTTGCAGGGCCAAGTAAGAGCATTCTTAAACTGTCAAAGAAGCATGAGGGTGATGCACCAAAGTGCTATGGCCTCTAGGTCCAGAACCATCAGTCAAAAAGCTCCATAGGTAATCTGCCTCCTGAGATCACTGCGAGTTTCCAAATGGACTACTGCCTCTGGCCTCCAAGCTTCAGTGACCCACCAGTCCCTTACCTATGACAGAAGCCGGTAGCTTCCACAAGATCAGCTAGAAAGCCGAAGATGGGACAAAATAATAAAAGCTACCTGAAAATATCAAATAGCAACAAGAACCTGAGGGACCAGACTGTAAAGAAGAGATGGGGCTCTTTCTGGGCTTCTCTTTGAGACTTTCGCTTAAGCTTAAGCTTCCAGAGCAAGAGACTAAAAGCCAATCAGAAACTGAAGACTCGGCAAACATTTAATTAGCAGTGTCACTGTGCTGGGAAGTCAAAACTTAGAATCCAGGGGCTACCAAAGCAGAGGGGGGGCTTTGATAAACATTTTAGTCTTCAGTATAGAACCCCCAGAAGGTGGTAACTTCAGCGTGCAGTTGAGGCAGAGGAAGAACAAGCTGAAATCCAGCCTTGCCTCAGCTGAGACCAAAGGAGATTGGATTACTGCGACGCCTACAGAAAAGAAAGTGAATCTGTCATTTTTTTATATATCACCAACATCTGTACATCAAGAAATAGGACCAAGAGGAAAATTAAATGGAAGAACCAGTCCATCTATTCACCGATGTACACTGAAATTATGAAACATAGACTTTCAAAAATGGCTCCTTCTTTCAAGAAAGTAGATGATCAGCTGGAGAACTTCAACCAGAGAAATGTAATTACAAATTGAAATCAAAAGTATACTCTAGAATTCAGAGATCAATAATGCAACGTCTTCCCAGATCTCTGATCACATTTACTCGATGTCTGTGTTTGCAAAGTGCATCCAGTACAGATGAGGAGAAAGGAAGAGAGGAAGGAAGGGAGAGAGGGAGGAAGGGAAAGAAAAAGGGAGACCGGGAGAGAGGGAAGAAGGACCTCAAGCACCTAACCCCCCGCCCTACTCTCTACTCTCATGGCAATTTATGATCTGTTGCTGCCAACCTCTCTAGCCTGATCTCTTCCCACTCCAACTACACCAGATACCCAGCAAATCCTCACTGTACCAGGGCCTTGTCTCCAAGGTCTTACGTGTGCAATCCATCCAGAATGCTCTCACCCTCCCACCTAACCTCATATAAGTACTAGGAAAAAACTATTAACAATATCCTTCTCGCCACCCCAAGCTACTGTCAATGTCTCTTCTACAATTTCAGTAGCTCCCTGTAACTCCCCCACTGTGACAAGTTCTACCTTGAATAGTAGCGGCCTAATCTAATCACCAGTCTGTCTACAGCTGTGTGTAGGCAAGGAGCTCTGCCCGAATGGTTCATTGTGGGTGTGAAGCCTGCAGAATGCCTGGTGTATACCAGAGATTTAAGAAGTATGTATTAACGAAAGAATGGTGACACCGCACAACACTTGTCACACTGCAGACGTCCACTCACTATTTCTTTATTGGAGCACAGAACTGAAGCTCCAGAGGCCCAAGACACCCAAGTCTGTCATTAACTCTGGAACTTCTTATAACCAGAGAGTCATTTCCTTTCCTCTGACCATTTACTCTGTTTGTGAAGAAGGAACACCACACTCCGCCAGTCTCCTTTCTTGTCCTTCTCTGCCAGGAAGCACTAACGTTACCCCTGCAATGAGACCGAGAGACATCCAGAGCTTGTGCCATGGGTCCACATTGGCAGCAGAGGCTCACCCAGCCTGTCACTGTGACTCCACTGTCTGTCCAGCTGGGAAATTTGCTGGTAACTTGCAGCAACATTCAGAGGAAAAGGAAACTGCACTCTTCAGTAACACGGATGCTGTGTGAAACAGGGCTGGGATGATGCCGAGGGACAGACGCCTGGGGCCAAGGCCCAGATAAATAAGGCTTCAGTTCTGCCTTCCCAAAGCAAGGCCTAATGACTTACATTCATAGCTACTGGCTCTGAGGACAGCATTTCCTAACCCCTGTGGGATTCCATTTCAACTGTGCTTGGCCCCTTCCTGACCAAAACAAGCGGAGAATAAGCTGCCTGCTTTCAGACCTGAGGCTATAAACAGGCTAAGTGGTGTGGTGGCTAGAAGCTCCTCACCCTGGGAAAATTGAGGTCCCAACTTTCACAATTGCCTGTGTAAATAACTGACTCCCATTGCAGTCCTCACGACAGTCCTACTCCTCTCAGGGCCTCAGTTTCCATACCTATGAAATGGGGATCCTCACCAATGACCTTCTGGCTCTACCATTCTCAAATTCTCTGATGACTTTGAAGGTAGTCTCTGATCACTCAGAGGAATCATGAGAATGCTAAGACCAACCTTCACCTTGCCAGCGTTATTTCACACTGCTTTCTAACCACTGTCTGAATTGAGCCTCCAAATAAACCTGTAAGATCAATTAGGGGACACATAGAATAAACTATTTAATTTATGTCTCTCAGAGGGATATAAAACATTTGGCTCACAAGCTTTTAAACAGGCTCAGAGAACATAAAACTATATTTAATAAGTACAATGTGCTAAAAATATCCTTTTCTGAGACAGATTGATGAAATTAAATTAAAAGAGCAACATCTCAGGGATTAGGGAGACAGATGCTGGTCCCTGCTTTGTCCCAACCTCAATCGTGGTTTTGCACAGACAAGTCCCCAACCTGACCTCAGTTCTGCCACCTGTGGAGTAGCGTCCCTAACTTATGCTTGGCTTTGCCGTGCTGAAAATCTCTTATACAGAGTAAATCTTCCTAAAGCTGCTGAGTGGAGGGGATTTCCTGATGAGTTTATGGGCAGTTACTTCTTTGCTTGTTTGTTTACTTGATTGATTGTTTCTTTCTATTGTTTGTTTGACTTGCTACAGCCCTCGCAGTACCCACTTTGTATAGACAGTAAGCCAGAAAACAGTATCATCAAGCAGGTCCCATAGCCATCTCTCTGTACTTGAGTCATATGCTCACTTGTATTAGGAGGCCAGGAGAACACGCTGATGAAGACTCCAAGTGATCCAAGACCCTATTGTTCTATCTGATATTCAAAGAACAAGCTCAATATCCCACCTACCTCTTTTGATGAACTGATAATTCTGTTTTTCAATCCAGAGGTGGACTCCACAGCTAGTCTGAGATCTGGAAGCCAACCCCCTTAAATGCTGACCAGGAAAGTCATGATTTCTCTCCCACTTGCTAAATTTTGTAAGTGGAAAACAAAGTCCAATGGCATGTGTGCTTTTGTGAGTTTGGGCATGTGAGATTCCGAGGTTTATAAACCATGGATACAGGCTCCTAACAACTGAGGCTGAACATTACACCTGCAGCTTACATCCAGAAAATGAGAAATAAGTGTCAAGATTATTGACAAAGGATTTTGTAAAGAGGGAAAGCTGACTGGAGAAAAAGTAGGAAGGAGGAAAGAGATAGAAGAGAAAACAAAGAAGAACTAGAGGGATTAAAAAAAATGCACCGTGAAACTAACACTTAGAATACCTAAAATGAATCCCTGATGACAAAAAAATAGATTCAATGGCCAAATTACCTCTGCGCTTGAGACTTATCATCGGAAGTAGCACATGAAAATCCTCATAAATTTCTGTAGTTAAAAACAAAACAAAATGATTTAAGTTTAATTCAGCCCCAGGCAAACATGTTTTAATCATAGAATCTACAGAATCTAGTTTTTATGCAATGCTTATTAACATTCATGGAAAGTAGTCAGAAAAGTTGGGCTGAAAAAAACCAGTGTGTTCAGGTGGAGAAGTGTAAAGAAGTAATTGATCCCTGTTTCCATGGACCTTACAAGAGTGGGACAAGACATCTAGATGGTAAATCTAACAAAATGTAAAAAATAAGTAAATAACTGAAAGTAGTGGGAAAGGATCACTAATATCCAGGTAAGTAGTACAAACAGAATGTTGTAGGTATTTATTGGCTTACCCTCGAGTTTCTGGGACTCCTACTACATACAGACACCGTGGTATGCACAGGGGAGCCAGGCTGACCAAACTTTACCCCCTGTAGCTTGACTTATAGAGTGAGGAGAGAGAAAGAATAAACATACTCATAAGTAAATAAGACATTACAAGTTTTGAAGAGCTCCGTGAAAGAAATGGGCAGAGTTCTTCAACATATAAGCAAAAATAGTAAACTCAAGTTCTGGGATATGTCCTCAAAGGAGGAGGCACGTCATTTCTTCTGTTTCTCCTCATTGTGTCTGAATTGCACATCTAATGGTTAGATTTCTATCCTGAATGGTGAGCACATGGGTCACCCATATGCAGAGTAAATAAAGACCTGGAAGAAACCTGGCTCCACTCTGGAAGCTCAATACAAGCCATAAATTACTTCCATGGAGAGTTTAAGTCACTGCTTTTAGTGGATCTTTGTTATTCATGGATAAAACTGGTTGCTATTACAGCCACTGACAACCAGTTGTAGCAATGGCTACAAGTTATTGGAATTTAAGTGAAAGAAAATACATCTTTTATAAACATAGACTTGAGCTCATTCTACATGTACATTTATTTTTAAAGCAAATCTTTCACAAGTACCAAATTTTATAATGCTTTTTAATCATAGGTTGCTTAGAACACAGCCCTCAATAGATCCTAACATTATTTGTGTCATGGCCCTAAAGTGAAAAAAAAAAAAAAAAGCCATATGGAATTCTATTAGATGGGCAGCTGTTCTTCAGATCAGCTGAAATTAGGAATCATACGATCCTCATTGAAATCAATGTGGCCTGTAGAGCAATATTGGCTTCTTATAAACTTCACCAGACCCAACAATTCTACTACTAGGTGTTTACCCAACAAAAATGAAAACATTTGTCCAATGATTTGTACATGAATGTTCAGAGAACATTAGTCAAGCAGCCAAAAATTGGAGCCAGCCCAGGCAGACATCTATCAACAGCAGAATGAATAAACAAATTGTGCTACATGCTGTGGAATGCTTCTCAGCAATTAAAAAGATTGATCTACTGATACACACAACATTGTAGGTTAAATCACAGTGAAGCACTTAGGTATCAAAATCAGTGAAAGCAGGCATCAATAAAAGCCCATTCTGGATGGTCTCATTCACAGAATATTCGCGAAAAGGCCAAACCAACTGATAGCAGCATATCAGCTGTTGTCTGTGACTGCAGGTGGAGGGGAGGGCTGACCAAAGAGAGGCAAAAAAGGAACTTCCCAGGGTGATGAAATTGTTCTGTATCAGAATAGTGACCTAACTAGTGTACGCCTTGATTAAAACTCATCAACTTGTACAGTGTAAGCAAGTTCACTTTATTTTCGGTTATACGATTTTAAGTTATTTTAGAAAACCTACCAAACTAAATAGAAAAAAAAATGAAAAACAATGCAGAAAAAGAGAGTGAACTGTGATTTTAAAATATGAGTCCTGGTTTAACATCAGAAGGGCAGATGTTCTGACTTGCAGGTATATTTATAAAAAAAAAAAAAACTGCTTCTCCCATGAACACTGTAGAGCACTGTACTCCAGGAAGAAAGACCAGGGACTGATAGCCCCAGAAAGCAGCTCCAGGAGAGGTCAGGGCAGCAGAAGAGAGTGCGGGGAGGAGCCAGGCTTGATTGTGGCTGAAACACCATGCGGAGGTGCTTCTAGAAAGATGTATTTTAAAAACAGGTGCCTTTTGCAAACACATTTTTAAAATTATGTCTGAGACAGCAGCAATGAGAAATTACTGTGAGTTCATCTTCTCGGTCTGTAATGCTGATCTCACAGCAGACCACTGGCAAACATGACACCAGCGCCTTGGTGGCACCGTCGGTGGTGCTTCTTCAAGATTTTCCTAACAACTTGAGGTGCATTTTGGAGCTGAAGGTAGTCTTATGTGAGTAGACAGAGTCAGGAGCAGCTAGGTCATGAATATGCATGCAGCCTTATTTGTGCAATGTGGATGATAAAATCCCAAAAAATAAGCTTGAAAAGATCTCAGAGCAGGTGCAAGTTTAACAAAAACTACTGCTTCAGAAAGTTCCGTCTGGAAGTGCCTACAGAATGGTGGGGACCCACAGACCGGAGGCTCAAGGATTGGTGAGCGGGTTGTCCCGACCAACCAGGTGGGAAAAGGCTGACTCTGAGCCATCTGGAAAAGGGAATATGGAGGGCAGAGACAGTGTCGCTCACAGTGGGTGACAAAGGGAGACAAGGAGGGGGGCACCTTTGTACACGTCATTTCTCATTCCAGACATGCCAACTTCCTCCCGCCCAGGCTCCACCTTTCACCTCCTCCTCATCTTCCAGGCTCTGACCTGATGTCACCCCCAGGTGGAAGGAATGGCCCCTCCTTAAAGCTACAGGGCACGTTACAACATGTCCCCTCCCAGGGCAGCTGCTCATCATCTGCCTCCCTGGCCACACTGCTGATCACCATGAGCAATGGAGCCAACTTCAGTTTCACCAACCTTTAGCACGGTGCTTGATGCAAATCCCTCTGCGCAGGAAACCACATAAGCAAATGAGGAGAGAGCCCAGCACAGCAAAGACAGAGCTAGGCAAGGAGCTCTGCGACATGGGCTTATAAGCGTGTGAGGTAAACGGGGCCAAAGGTCACACCACTTGTGCTTTTCCCTGTGGTGCGTGAGTGTTGATCATTATTTGAAACCAAACTTTCTCAATCCCAAACACTTGAAAGACTCTTCTTTGAATTATGAAGCAATTCACAACCCATCAGGATAGAAATGATTCTCTGGATTTGATCAGCAGTGCCCAGAGCAGTCTCACCTTCAAAAGCCATTAGAAACTGAACTGAGGCTAGAAATAAAGAACTGGGAAGTCATCACCTGGTCTGAGAGCAAGAACCAGAAGAGAAGCCAGTGACCCTTTGGAAATACTGGTGAGGTCATCAGCATCACTGTAGAACTAAGTGTCCTTATCACAGACATGAAAGTGAAAGCCCATGTCAATGTGGGTTCCCACTTCCGGGGTGGGAAGTAGTAAACTAGAACGGCCTGTCCTAATAGGTCTGTGCCTGACCGTGGAGTGTGATGCTTTGCCCACACACTTTCAGCAAGTGTCATTGGGAAATTATTTTCTACTTCAGAAAAAAAAAAAGTCTTCTTTAGTGTGAAGAAATAGACTAGAAATCCAGACAGAAGTTATTAAACAGTTAAGATGAGGAATTTTCTTTTGGAAGCAAGCATTCCTGGATATGAGACTTTCAATATTAAATGAGGGAATCTTAGGTAAGCTGGGACTGTTGATCAGCTTTGTTGGAATTTAGGTACCATTGCCTAACTCATTCTCAAAATATGGCACCAGAGAAGACAAGCAGTTTTTCCAAGTTCTTCTAGAAACCAGCGTCAGAGCTGCAACTACAACCAAAGTCTCCAACTTGCCCTATTACTCAGCCCTTTCTCTTGGTGGCATTTTCTGAATTTTTGCCTTCCTTTTCATAAATATAGCTACTAGTTTGGTACCACCTTGAACAGGAGATTTTGCCGCAGTTAATTGTTATAAGAAGGGTGCCGATGTCCCCACGCTCCTGTTTCCACAGGTTGGGGGGCATCGAGGTGAGGAGCGCCCTAAGGAAGCTGCGGTTTTCCACTGCAGCCCTTCCTGGTCTTCCCAGGAAGGCAGTGCCTCTGAGCCTTCCCGACTTGGTCCGCAGCAGAACAGCCCTGGAATGTGCTTAGATAAAATAACGCTTGCACCGTAAGCCTGAACCAGTGATGCTGCTGCTTCTTCCTCCTCAAATAGACATTTTTAGAAGCCCCAGACACACAAAGGGCATAAAAACTTTATTGAACGCCACCTTAGCACAAATGGGAGCGAAAGGAGACACAAATATTCAGGAAAGAAACTCAGGGGCAGATGGTACAGAGCTCCACTGCCCACCTGCAGATGGCAGCCCCACTCTCCTCCTCATTCCTCAGGCTCAGAGGACTGAGCGGTGAAGTCAGCAGAGGGTGACTTACCCACCCCTGGCGAACCCGTGCCTGAGAGCACCAGGTCGCATGGAGGTCGTCCTCAGGCATGTGGGAATGCATGTTTCCCAAAGAACGATAAATAAGGTCAGGCAGGTGAACGCATAGTTACACCTCCACAAACTTTCAAAACAACAGCACAGAAAATAAGCAACATCTTTTCCTACTTCTAACCCTCATGCTGCCTGTTTACCAGTGTCTCCTCTTCTCCCTCCTCATGCCTGAATCTGCTCTGGAATGTCACATTCCAGCATTTCTGCGAAGGCTACATGTCACAGTGGCAGCCATCGGAACACTCCCCGTCGGAGGACGTGGCATCTCTGAATGAATCAGACAGAAGCGCTGGCTGGTAGAGGCCAGCCCCGCCTTACACTTCACCATGGGACCAAAGGGCCCAGATCCTTAGGTGGGGGTGTCTCAAGCATCTAGAAAGCAGTATGCTACTTACCGACCATCCATGAGAGATGGGGGTGGAGGAATAGCACAACGGTTAAAGCACTTGCCTTTCAAGTGCAAGGCCCTGAGTTTGATTCCCCAGCACCACATAAAGCTGGGCATGGTGGCACACGCCTGTAATCCCAGCACTCTTGGGAGGCTGAGGAAGGCTGAATATCCTGAGTCCAAGGCCAGCAGCATGGGCTACACTAGTGAGTTTAGGACTGGCCTTGGCTACAGAGCAAGACCCTGTCTCAAAAAAGAAAGAAAGAAAGAAAGAAAGAAAGAAAGAAAGAAAGAAAGAAAGAAAGAAAGAGAAAGCAGTGAGAGGTAAAATCAGGGAAATAGGATTACAGTAGCAAGGATTCTGCTCCACTGCTTTCTCACACATTACAGTCTCTCCAGAGCTGCGCAATCAAGTTCAATTGTGGAAATGCCTCAGGTCGTGGGCTGCCGGAGTTGCTGGTACTTGAGGGCTTCTCCCCTTGCACAGCACAGTGTCTGTCTGCTGAACTTCTCCAGACACGGACTTGTTGGATGCGGATGGACACAATGTGGTGGACAAACTCACAGGGGCTCTTCTAAAAGACTGAGGTCAAAGTACGACGAAGCCATCAGTGGCAAAAACTATAAAGTTGGTGTTATTTAAGCTTTCAGATCCTAAGTGCCTACTTACATCAGGAGGGCAACAGCGCCTACTTTGTAGGTTTGTGAGTATAATAAGATCTGGGAGACGGGAGACTGCAGCAGCTGAGAGCCATGCTCAAGAGATGTGCATTCACATCCCAGATTGGCTGCTGGTAGCTATGTGATCTTGGGTAAGTCACATCACCCTTTGTGAGTTTCAGTTTCCTCATCTGTGAAATGGAGATAAAATTCAGACCTGCTTGGTAAGGCCATGAGAATGAAAGGAGATAATATATGCGAAAGGGCTTGGCATAGTGCCCGGCACGAAACAGGTACTTCATAAATGTTTGCTGAATGTGAACTGAAATGATTGGTAAGCTGGGTTGTGTGAAAAGCCTGCCTAACTTGAGAGCTGGGACTCCTAATTTTTATGAAGTGTTGGTTCCCCAACATGCCAAGCATCCCCACTCCCGAGCAGCTGGAATTAAGAGGCATTCTTGAAATCACTGGGTGATAAGCACCTCGTCTATTGTCTTGGATACATCCCAAAGGCCATCACAGAGGAGGCTCAGAGGGCATAACCTCCACCCACAGCAGAGCTACATCTCACACAAGAAAAGCTGGATAATTAGGGGGAAAAAAAGTGGTCAGGGAGGGCATCTGGTCTTGTTCTGCAACTAAGGCAAAAGATTCCTGTTTTCAGAGCTTGAACTAAGATATGCCAGGGTAGGGAAAGACCATAGAGAGATGCTTCTTTGTGAGAACTGAAGCCCAGAGAGATAGAGTACCTGCTCAAGGCTGCACAGCCAGGTAAACAGCAAAACCAACACTCGATCCCCAGGTCCTGACTTTCAGCCCCAGGCTTCCTGCCACTGCCTCCCTAATCGCATGGGCTTTCAAAAGCATTAGGCACAAACTTAGTTCAGCACTAAGTTTTCAAGGTCTATATGGGACTCCCCAGTTTCTCCTGAGGGGCATATCACTAGGGGAGAAAATGTGTGGAGAATACCTATGGAATAGGAGAGGATCGGATTCCTTCAGACAAAAATCCAGAGCTCAAAAGTGAACCAACATTCAGGACTCCATCTCTTGGGTAAATCTTACCTTTCAAGTGTTTAAATGGTAAAAGTGTCATGTTGAGGAACCTGACAGACTCTGATAAGTGCATTCCAGATGTCTCTGTGGCATTGCCAAAGATGTGGCAGGCTTTGGGCAGCCCTTACCAGAAGATTGGAGAAGGAAGTTGCTCCGATCCCCACTCAGATTCATCAGGAGGGTCTCCACCCACCTAAATAGCCCTGTGAATTCCAAACAATGGCTCTGTTCACCCTTGTCTTTTACAACTACGTAACTAGGTCATTGGGTTGGCTGGACAATGAATGCCGAAGCCCCAAATGTCAAAACTGGGTGGCATCTCAAATGCGTGCTGAGGAAATTCCTTTCTTCTCACAAAGGGCACAGAGGCCCAGGGTGGGAAGGGGCTTGTTCAGAGCCACACTGGGGGTTCAAGGTGAGAGCTGTGGTTCTTTGGTCCACACTTCTTATGACCCTGGAAGAGTAGCCTGAGCAGTTCAGATGACAGAGCATCAGGCAAAGAAGCCAGAGCCGGAACTGGGGGCAGTAGAAGAGAAGCGGTCCTCAGCTGCCCCTGGTGACTGAGCTGCTGTAGCACTTAGTACCAGGAAGATCTTGCCCTGACAGTGCAGGCATCTCAGTGCACACCCCAGGAGCTGGAACCATGCAGAGAAGCAGCTAGCTCAGATGTGCACATAAAGCACAGGTGAACACTTATAACCTTTATTCTGTCAGCACAGGAAGCTGGGTTTCCTACACAGATGCGTCAGCTACAGAGGAGCAACTTGGTTTGCAGTAGGGTACATGGAAGTCAAATGCAAGGAAACACAGTCCCAAGTTTTGGAGCTGTGTGGCATTACAGAAGAATTTCCTCCCTCTGAGATAAAGTAATTAAAATACTAGGCCTGGTTCTCCAAGAACGTATAGTCCCAGAGTAGAATAATCTACGGATCACATCTGTAAGTTTGCCTGTACTGAGTCATCCACTTTTGTTAGGATTTCAGTTTGGAGGACTTGCTTGTTGGTTTGTTTTCGTTTCTGTTGCTGGGGTGGGGTCTTACCTAATATAGTCCTTAGAAAGACTCAAATAAGCACAAGCACAACCACCCACCCACACACCCCTAAGCAAAACCAATACTTTGATGTGGGTAGGAATGCGCATGCAATAACAAAACAAAAGTTGGCTACTAAAGTCACCTCCAGGTGCTGCTGGTATAGGAAGCTTTTGTCCCAAAGAACAGAGGCTGCACAGGTGCCTCTATGAATCGTCCTGTAGAAGCAACCCAACCTCCACACTTCCATGAGAAAATGCTGTTTGATAACGAATCTTCGAAATTTCAAAAAAGAAAAAAAGGCACATTTTTCAAAGAATCGCGTAATTTTCTAAACTGCAAAAAGGCAGGAAAGGTTTACTCTGGGCTCCAAACAGAGCCCAAACACTGCTCATTTTCCCTATTGTAGATTTATTTTCCCTGACAGGTAAAGGACTAACCAGGTATCGTAGCAAGAGTCCAGGACACAGTAGGCACCCAGGAAATGTTAGCCTTATAATAGGGACAAGAAAGAGAACTTATTGTGGAATTTTCAAGTTAAATAAACATCCTTGGAAAAGCATAGTGCAAGGTTAATGCCTGATCTAAATTGCTTTAGACAAAAATGATCCTAAGGACAGTGGTACAGCTAAAGCCTCTTGAGTGTCTTCTGTGCGCCTGGCATGGCGCTAAGTGCTTCATGTTGTTTATTTCATTTAATCCTTCCTATAAACTTACGAGCAGGTAATTGTCACTAGCTCCATATTGCTGGTAAGGGAATAAGGATTACAGAACTGGAATAACTTGCTTAACGAGTGCCAGAGCTGAGATCAGAACTAAGGCCTTAACTTCAGAGCTTGTGTTTCTTAAATCATTGTTTTGTCGTCCTCCAATCTGAAGAACTCCTTCCAATTTAGTTAGCTAGGACCCTGGGAGGAGGAGGATTGTATTTCATAAATTTACAAGAAGCAAACTTGAACCTGAGCATGTGTTGCTGAGTGCCGAAGCCTGACTCTCCATCTCATTTAGGTGGTGCTAATGTTTTTCATTCAGCAAATGTAAGTTCATCCCTCAAACCCACATCAGCACCCAAAGTAGAACAAGTACTGTGGTAAATAAAGAAAATGTTAAGCATAGGAAAGAAAAGATAGATCATCTGCCCTCCCACTCTGGCAGAGAGAAACAGACTTATTAAGAAACTACCATTCCTTGGTTTAGTACATGTTTGGTAGGTTACTGTGCAGGGACCTATGAGTACCAGAACCTAAGGGGCAGTAAAATTTGTGGTTGCTTATGACCATGAATTATACAGCACAATAAGCCAAGATGAAATTCTGGCTTCTTCGTTTAACTAGCTTGGTTACTTAGACAATTTCATGAACTGCCAAAGCTTCAGTTTTTATCACTGTTTTAGTGCTGTGGGTAAGTGCTCTATTCTCACAGCACTGCTCCAGCTCCTGCCACATGGGAAGGAACACGGAAGGAGAGCCAGCAGGGAGGCTGGTGTGGGGATCAGAGCAGTTCTACTAGAGCTTTGGCAGGAGAGTGAGGAGGAAGCGGTTGTTTGAGAAAGAGAGACTTTAGGCGGAAGCAAGAAGGGATAAGCCAGCACCTGCCTCCCGGTGCTCAGGGAAGAGGACGCTCTGCTCCCACAGAAACTGCACCCGCAAGAAATATCAAAACAGGTGTGCAAGAGTATAGGTACAAGGAATTCATGGCAGCATTGTTTGTAATGGAAATGAATGGGTACCTCAGAGTGTGGCAGGTAAGTAGGAACCACCTCAATGTCCATTAAAATGAAGTTGGTTGAATAAATTATTATATATCAAAATGCTATGTGGAGGGTTTTTTGTGAGAAATAGGTACAAAAATTTACAAGAGGAGACATTTGTAGCATGCTGTTTAAGGAAAATACCAGTCTTAGAAGGGCATATTGAATTGATACCAAGTTTGTATAGTAGTAATAAGCAACATACAGAAAAACTTTTATGAAACCATTTATGGTGGCAACCATGGAGAAATACCATAAGAGCAGAGTGATGCGAGAGGTAGCATATTTTCTACTCTGTTTACCTCTTCACTGTCTGAATTCTTTCAATAACTTGTATTTTAATATTAATTTTATAATATAAAAACTTTATTAAATGGTGATGTCCCAAAGAGTTGCATAGGATCTTTCAAAAATCAGGCTGTGGGAAAGTCGCTGGTTACCTTTAAAAAAAGCAGGTCAGTGGCAGAGTGGTGGCCAGAGGTAAACCAGGGAGTGGGGTGAAAGTGGAGTCAGTGAGGGGCAGCACTTCTGGAACTGAGTGTCAGAGAGAGGAAAAGGTGCCAGAGATGATAAGAGACAGGATGCTATGGATGCCCATGGAGGGAGGTCCAGGGAAACATAAAGAAGAAAATCTATCAAGGAAGGGACAGGCTTAGGAGAGAACTGAAAAAGGGAAGACACAGGAGAAAGGGAGAAAAGGAGGGCAGGAAGAAGGGAGGGAAGGAAAGGATGGGGAAGAAATAGGTGAGGGTCCTGAGAGTTCCGAGGAAAGGTGAGTGACCTTAGATGTTATGCATAAACTGAGCAGAAGGCGGCCTCTCCCAAGACTGGCAAGATAGGAGGCAGGAGGACAGCGGAGGACCTGAGCTCTGCCTGTGCTCTGGAAGGGTGAGAGGGAGCTCTTCCTTCTCATCTGCCCCCACCTGAGACCCTTCAGGTTAGCAGGGCAGCAGCCCTTCCATTCCCGGACTCCCATTCCAGGTTTCGAGGCTCCCTTGTGCCTGCCCCCTTTGGTGCTCTCCAGGGCAACTCTTTGTTTTCTATAGCATCCCTGGGGATTGGAAGGTGAGAAAGGGCAGAGGGTGGGACCCGGCTGTAGCTACTAACAATGATGCTTCCGGGTATTTTGTCCCTGGTGGAATAGCATATTTTTTTATTTATTTATTTATTTATTTTAGTGTTAAATAAGGGAGAACTGTGGACCATAGTGCATGTCAGAAGTACCTGATGATCCTCGGAGCCAAGGGGCTCACACCCTGGACAGACTGGCCACATGTCTTGGTTTCTCTGTCATTAGCATGTCTAGTTTTGTTGCAGCAGATGGTATTTGGGAGGTAGAAAGGGAAAAGAGTGAGGAGAAAGAGGAAAGCGAGAAAGACGTGAATCTGGGAGGAGGAAAGGTAATTTCTAAGTTTCTGAAGGAGGTAAAGAGCCCCTGATGATACAAGTTCCCTGGAGTCAGACAGGAGGGATTTAAACAGTGAGTGCAGAAGTTCAGGCAACAAAAAGCAATGAGAATCAGGGAGTTCATCTTCCTCCTATCTGGTGGTTGGCTCAGGAGAATGAGTGAGGTTCACACAGTCCTATCCTGCTCTAGGTCAAACTTCTAAAGCAGACTTTAAGGAAGAACATCTTCCCTACTTGGAAAGGCTAGGGGCAGAAACCTGCTGCACTGAACAATGAGGCTACTGCTGTTGTAAGAATATAAAGGATCTGGGCTAATTACACCGAAATATAAGTATAGCATATAGAAATAAAAGACCCTGAAGGCTTAGCACCTAAGAACACTAGAGCTAGGAAAAAGCTTTAAAAACTTGTAGATAGAATTCACCACTTCCTCCTCTCCGTCTCAGTAGAATCTGTAGCTAATACACTGTATTGTCATTTGTTGTCATGAATTTATCAAAAAACATTTTATCCACTGTTACATAATTAAAGGGTGCCACCTACCACAGATGACTTTTAGAGAGTAGCTGTGTTCATTGCATTTCATCATAACCTCTCTTCTTACCAATGTAGAAATTATTCCAAAAAGCTGAAGAGACATCCCAAGCTACTATCTTGCTCAGTCTCTCCAAATGCTGGCTGAAAACTTACCCCAGCCTGCGTTGTTCCAGAAATGATTCATTATATGTAGTGGGTTGTTTGTAGGTTATATGGAAATACTAGGCTATTTCATATAAGGCATTGGAGCATCCACAGGTTTTGGTTTTCAAGAGAGCTTGGAACTGAAGTCCCATAGGTGCTGGGGAGCACTGTGCCTAAGCACACTGAAGGGCTGAGAAATACTGCAGCGAAAAATGGATTGAGTTTTGCTCAGCCCAGTATTGCACAAAACTATGTCACCAGAGAACATTTTGTTCCATGTCACACTAAGGACAATGGCTCTCAAACTCTGCATCCAGAGTACACTTTTCAATTCTGGAATTTGGGGCAACACACTTGAAATCATTAATATGTACAACATGTACGGACGGGTCTACTGTTTAACAATATCTCTCAGGAGGACAGTCAGAACTGGCTGATCTACCCAGTCCCCTCCACCCCTGGTTGAAGGTTGACTTGATCCTGCCTACCCCATGCTTTCTCATAAACTCCAAAAGTCAAGTTGCCACTTGCTCCAGAAAAAGCTCCTTCTTGGAATGCCCTGGCATCACACACTCCTCCCTGCATCCAGCTGATCTCATTCTGCCCAACATTTGTTGTCCTGGCCACTCAGGTCAGAATTGTCCCTAACAGGTGTCATTACAATAGTGCAATCTGCAGCTGAAGCAAAAGGCTATTTTTCACACACTGAAAAAAAAGTTTGGCAGCACATCTGGAAATAATTGAAACCACACAGGTTGAGAATACTGGCCCTGAAACTGGTATTCCAATAGGTAAACTAGGAGGAGTGTCGTTCAAGGTTAATTCAGGGTTATCCTGTACTTCCCAAGAGGAATGGAGGGTCAGGTGAAGGGGTAACTAGGGGCTGCTGGACCCATGGATGCCAGTACCCAAACTCCTCCTTTCGCACAGAAATAGAAATTAGTTTATAAACCCCATTCTCTTATTTGCAATCATTTAAGCAGCAAATTTTATTAAAAAGGGAAAGTGTTTATTTGGTGAGTTGCTCTTTTTAAAAAATCACTCTCAAGATGTATGTCTGATACGAAAATCTTTACATATTTAATGCACACAACTTGACAAATGTGGAGAAGATAAACATCCATCAGTGAAACCATTACCCCATGTATGCTATACAACTATCCATCACCCCAGAAGTCTTTTTTCATCTTATCATTGTATGTGTGGTAAGAGCGCTTGACACAAGCTCTGTCCTCTCAGCAAACCTTCAAGTATATGTTCCAGTGTTGTTGATTATAGGCATGATGCTTCTCTCTTGGACTTACTCATCCTCTACATCCAAAATATTGTACGTCTCGTTTCCCCCACCCTGCAGCCTAGGTGGGCTGATGCTGAGATATGTGTAACTCTTGGTGAGTTTCTCCTTTGCTCAATTCAACTTTCAGCTCTGCCTTGTGTTATGTGTTTTGGTGACCTTGGAAAAACACAGAGAGAAAACATTTCTAAATGCTGAAAGAGCTATGCAAATGCAGAGCTACTTTTGGTAAAAATTGTTTTTCAATTTCACGTTGACTAAACTTCATCCTAATGGGTTAATCCACTCCACTTCTGTGAGTTTGACTATTCTAGATAGATCATATAAGTGAACAAGTATTTGTCTTTATGTGTTTAGATTATTTCACTAACACATCTTTCAGTTTCAGCCATGTTGACTCAAAGGGCAAAATACCCTTTTCTAAGGCTTCATTGTGTGTTCACTTGTGTGTGAGTGGCATTTTATTTATCCATTCGTCAATTAACATTTAGGTTTTTTTCTATAGCTTGGCTATAGCAAATAATGCTTCAATTCCACTGAAGATGCCTCTTTGAGATCCTGATTTTTTAATTCTTTTGGATATATACCCAGAAATGGGATTGCTCTATCACATGGAAGTCCTAAATTTAATTTCCTGAGAAATTCCATACTGCTTCCCACGGTAATTGCAGCAATTTATCCTTCCATGAACAGTACACAGGGTTCCATTCCTTCTTCCCACACCAACATTTGCTATCTTCCTTCTTGTGTAGACAGGCACCCTAACTGATGTGAAGTGACACTTCATTGTGGTTTAATTTGCATTTCTCAGATGATGAGTAACATTGAATACCTTTCCACTTACCTAGTGACCATGTGCCTGCTTTCTTCAGAGAAACATCTGTTCAGATGCTTTCCCCATGTTTTCTTTAGGTTATTTTTTCTGTGGGAGCTGTAATTGAGTTTTAGGCATTCCTTATATATTTCTGGTATTAACCCTTTGTCCAGCGTATGGTTTGCATGTCCTCTCTCTCAGTCTATGGGCGGCCTTCACATTTTGTTGACTGTTGCTTGTGCAGGGCAGAACTTGTTAGTCTGAGGTATGCAGTCCTATGTGTCTGTTTATGCTAAGATTGTTTATGTTTGTGTATCATATTAAAAATTCATTGCCAAAGCATTTGCTATTTTTAGTGCAACCTACCAGGAAAAAAAAAAAGACAATTATTTCAGTAGGGAAATTACAATGAGTCAACAGCATCAGAGTAGTATCCCTGAGTCCCCTTCCTAGTTGTGCCACTAGATAAACATGAAGGCTCAATTTTCTCAGTAGTGAACACTGGGTTGGCTTCCATAACCTCTAAAACCCCTTCAATGCTGACATTATTCTAATTTTCAATAGATAGAAGAAGTAGTTACAAACTTAATACATCAAAGCACAATTGAAGGCCCAAAGTAATTACTCAATGATCACCACTAGTATATATTGGAGATGTAACACTATGTCAGGCATTGGTCTATGCACTTTGCATGGTTTATCTATTTAGTTGCATGTGCTATTGTCACCTTGTTTTGTAGATAAGGTCACTGAGGCTTACAGAAGGTAATAAGCCACCCGGCCAAGGCAGCGTTCATACTAAGTAACAGAGCTGGGATTTGCATCTCAAACCCACACTCTAGATCTTAGGTGCCACTGATTTTCCAAAACACTGAGCCTAAAAGTTTTGTAACAGATGTCCTGCGTGTGAATCTTTTTATGGTATGAAATATGTGTGAAATTCTAATCTAGGAAAGAAATACAAATACCTAAAGAGGGAAGATTTCTAAAAAGAGCTGGTATGATAACAAAACTAAATTGTCCAGCCAGAATGCAGGCTGGAATCTATTTAGTACATGCCCGGTAGCCTGACACGTGGGTCTCAGGATTGGTCAGTTGGCACAGGAAGTTTCCGGAGCTGGGTTCAGGAAGGAATGAGGTAAGTTGCAGGGTCAGCCCCAGAGGGAGGAAGCTGGCAGGTACCCAGGGGAAGGTCAAGGGGGCCTGACAATGGAAACTTACAATCTTTGCATTGCTGATCTGCTAGGAAGCCTAGAGGTCATCCCATAAAACCTCCCACCCAAAGCAGACATTCCCTTCCTAACGCCCTTGTAGGCATTTATCCAGCCTATGCCTGAGCATTTTGAGGTTGAGCTCTGTCTGCTTATCAGCTCGTACTGGAGTGAACAGCTATAGACATTGGAGAGCATTGCTTCTTTTAAGAAGATGAAATATCCCTTATGCAATTTCTACAAATGGTTCTGGCTCTGCCTTTAAGAAACCCTCAAATGACATTTTTTTTTTCTATGACAGTCTTCAGAAATTAAAAGGTTCCCTGAGCCTTTTCCCACCAAGCTAAAGATCTTGACTCCTGCAGACATCCCCACAGGGTAGGGTTTGTCCCACCACCATTTCAATCACTGATGGTCCATCAGACAGGTCAAGGACCTAAACTTACTCACCTCAGTGTCCTTTACAGGACAGCGCCAGCCACAGTGGTGGCACAATGTGATTACCCGAATTGAGTTCAAAGAGAAAATGCAAAAGGGAAATGTGGTTACTCTGAGAGCCTGGCCCTTGTGAGCATTGCTTAGACAGCATTCACAAGCAGCTCTTGGTTCAGAGCCTTTTCCTAAACCCTCCTTGTGAGGACCTATATTCTCCACATGACATTGTTGAGGTTTGGGGACCCTAATTCTTGCCCACAGGGCCACAGAAAGATTATGGGGATTACCAATCTGACCTGAGTGCCTATTCCAGAGCCTGGCCCACAGTAGCAGCAGAGAAATGCTGAATAAACAGTGGAGCACAGTAACTTATTGTATACCTACCATGCACCAAGTTCACAGGTATGCTCCATATATTACCTTATTTAAACCTGTCAATTCCATGACTAAAATACAAAATATCTCTGTTTTACAGGTAAAGTAACCCAAGAATCTGAGAGGGTGTCCCAAAGCGATTTGTCTGCTAAGTGGAAAGGCCATGATTCAAGCCTACAGTTGCCTTTCTCCAAAATTCACATTTTTAAAGGCATTACATTACCTCCTCCAGGAAAAAAAAAAAAAAAAAAGACAGGCTGGTGGACAGGGAGGTAGGTGTAAAGATGAAAAGAAAGAAAAAATAAAGACCATGTAAGACAGCTTTGTGGGCTGTGAAACTCAACTAAAGGAGGCATTAGGGCCTGTGTGAAAGGACCCTCTCTAGACCTGTCACATGCAAGTTCCCTGGCTGCTTATCTTCTGTAGGCCCATCTCAGCTTTTCTCCCAAGCCATACAACCTTCCACCACACCCTTTAAACACAAGTAAGAACACATGGGGGAGAGAGTTACATCTTAAACCCAAAATCAAGCTACGAAGGCTTTACAGGGCACGTGTCCAAAGCCCAACTTTGTGCTTAATAACTCCTCCCGAAAAAAACCCAGCTGGAATCCAATGCACCCGGTACGTCTTAGCAGATGGGGGACACTGAGCCACAAGGGCCACACTGGACAAGAGGAAGGAGCCAGTGTTTGCTTGAGGCCTGAATTCTTCAGTGCATTCTCTACCTTGCAGGCACAGAGATCTCACTTAACAAGGAAGCCGAATTTCATCACTTCCTGACCTGCTCAATACCTCCTCGTGTCTCTCCAATTCACTACAATTCAATCTGTCCCCCTTCCCAGCCTTGCAACCTGCCCCCTCACTACTGTACTGGTCAGTTTTCAGTGCCTCAAACCCTTCCTCTGGCCTGCCTGCCTCTGGTACACGCTGGCCCCTCTGGCAGAGATACACTCTTTCCTTCTGTTCCAGGGACCAACTCTCCCCAACCTCCTTCAGATCTTTGTCTAAACACAGCTCTCAGGGAACACTCCTCAGCCCCAGGCCAAAGTATACTGCCTTATTCTTAGTCCCTAAGGCCCCTCTTTTTCTTCTCTATACACTTTTATTTGCTTAAAGCCAAGCTTCCCTGAGAAATCGGAGCTCTGTGAATGCATTGGCTGGGTGTGATATGTACCCAGGGCCCAGGGACCTAGAGCTACAGACATCATGACAGAACCATCTGAGGGGTACTTAGACGGGCCATCACAGGGCTTGGCCATGAGCCTTTGCCTCACTTCCACCAGCTGTAAAATGAGGCAGTTAAACTGGGTAGCCTCCAGTCTTTTGTGATTCTAATGTTCTAGGTTCAACAACAGGAGAACACTTACAGCTCAGCTCCAGCACAAAAGAAAATAACTTTGAGCAATACCACCCTTGAGGGAAGACCCAGGGAATGTAACTCCCTCCCACATGTGGACTGTGTTTACAAAACAAACCCAAGAAAGCCTCATCAATCATTCCAAGTAGAGCTGCCTGAGTTGAAGCAACAAGACAAAAATACCTCTGGGCATAGTTCCTGGGGGGGGGGGGGAGCACCCAGCTTAGGAGAAGTGCTGTCCCCTCTAGAGACAGTTGCCAGACATGTTATTTTTTTCCTGCACCAGGCCCTTCAGTGGGGACTTGTGCTACCTTTTAGACTTTTCCACCCTTCCGCTGATTTCCGGTTGCATAAAGGAAATGACCTGAGTGGATGAGGCCTTGGGTTCCAGCTCATTGGGTTCCAGCTCAACCATGGCTGAAATCTATAGAACCCTCTGTTCCTGTCTGTACTATGTGCTCTAATGACTTTGAAAAAATGCAGAAAGAAAACATGTTTCAAATCTTAAAGGACCATGTATCATTGTAGGAATTCCTTCAAAACATTTCTTCTGATTCGCTCACTTACACTCACCCTGAGGGGTTTAGTCAGGCAGCCACCTTAAGTCTTAGCATTTTGTCTGTATGTGGGCGCTGAAAAGCTGGTACTTCAGGTCAAAGAATCTCAGACATTTGAAGAGCAGGTGCTTCAGTCAGCCTAGCCTGGCCCAGCTGCCTGAAGGAAGATCTGCTGCAGTTTTCTCCAGTGTCCCTGGATTGGGGTCAGAGGCTCAGCGGTAAGCTAGGCCTAGTCCCAAAGGTGCTGCAGGTGCAAGAAAACACGGGTCTCCCGACTCTGAGGGTTGACCTCACAGCATGCGCTCTGGCTCCAGACAGCCTCGGTTGACCTTCTCTTACAGCTTCTCTAAAGCTTTTGTTAGTTCTTCAAAGAAATGGAAAAGTCGACTGATCTCAATATCAAAGGCAATAATGTGTTAATTTAAAGCATTTCACTTTGTATGCATGTCTCATGTTAGGCATTCAAAATAGTGTCATTGTCACCGCTATTGTTATTGCTGTATCATTTTTATTCCAAGGACAGAAGCCTGCCTACCTTGGCAGACACCCTCCCCCTCACTCGGATCTTTCCAAAATCCCAAGTCTCTGTCCACTTCCCCTTTTTCTAGCATTTGCCTTGCTTTTCTAGTTTTCTCTCTAACAATTCCCAAGACAAATGCTTCTAAAGTCATCTTATTATTTACAGTATTTTACTCAGCATTGCTTAGTACATACTTTTGAAAATAAAAATTTAGGACCAAAAGATTCCTCTTGTCCAAAAAGTACACCAAATTCAAGAACCATCAGGAACCCACACCATAGCTGTTCTTCCCCACCTCACCCTTTTTAAACATCTGCGATCAGCACTTACTACCTATGTGTCCTTAAATTGATTAAGATTTCTGTGCCTTGAGGATTATTTTACCGATAAAAAGGATATGGAAAAAAATGGCCCGTAGGATTGTTTCAGGATTAAGAGTGGTCGTTCAAGTATGTGGCACAATTTGAGTCACTGATGAATGCTCTAAGAGTCCTTTCTACTGTTATTATTACTCATATTTATTCCTTTCCCTCCTTTCCCCTCCCTTCCTTCCTTCTTCTTTCTTCTTTGCTCCCTCCATCCCACTCTCTTCCTTTTCCTTTCCTTCTTCCCCTTCCTCACTTTTCCTCTGTCAGTTGCTCCTCTCTTGTTTTCTTCTGCCCCACTCCATAACTAACCTTCCTCCCTTCTATCCTCCATTCCTCTGACTCCCCATGTCTCCACGCCGTTATCCTCACGTGCCCAGCCCTGCCTCCCTTCCTAAGAGCTTTGCCATCCCCAAACCGTGGGATTTTGCTCCCACACTGGATCCCTATGTCTACCAGTGCCAGAATCTTACAGATGTAAGATTCCTAGCATTTGACTTCAGAGAACTTCTAGGACTTAAAATTTGCATTTGTGGAAATACTAGTCAACATTTTTGAAAACACTAAGAGACTCAAAATCCCTTAGGATTAGGGGAAGATAAATGTCCTATTGGCCATCTTTGCTAATGGATGAAAAAGATTGATTTTGGTCATTTTAAGTTGTTCTTTAAATATCTGAGGAAGTCTTCACTACACTCTCCCATGGTATGCAGGCACCAGGGAGCAACTGGGCTCCCAGGTTCTATCCATCCTTCTTCTGTCCCTTACTTCTCTCCCAGTCTGAATGTGTCATTGCAGCAGGGAACCAGTGGTCTTTTCTGTCTTCATTGTTGGATAGTGAGCTCCTGGAAGACACGGGCAGGACCCTGTTCCCAATCATCTGCCCAATTAATCTGAATTATTTCAACCCTGTGTTACGAGCAGAGAATTTGGACTCAGAAACATGACCATTTTGTTTTTGTGACTTTGCCAAGTTGTTTAATTAGTCTATGCCCATGGTCCCACTTACGAATTCAACAACTGTCTACCAAGCACCTACTGCATTCCTGGTGCTGTGCAATTTGGCCCCAGGTAGTCCCAGACATGTATGGTCTTTACCAGTGAGCAGCTTAGAGTACGGAAGACAGAGAACAACTGAAGTCACATGTAAACAAACAAAAATAGTAAGTCATGATGAGCAGCATGGATAAAACATTGGGAAATAAGCTAAGCAATAAGAAAGTAGGGAGAATTAGAGTTATTTCAATACAGAGGCCAGCAATGGTCTAGAGCAGCACTTCTCAGCCTCAGCACTGTTGTCTTTTTGGGCTCAAAATTCACTCTATGAGAAAATCTGCCCTGTGTACTTCATTACATTTAATCAGCATTCCGGGCCTCTACTCTTTTACCCACCAAACTGTGACAATCACAAATGTGTCAAGATATTGCTGATGTTCCCTGGGGAAGATCTGGAGCAAACTACCCCCAGTTGAAAGTCATTAGCCTAGAGAGGCTCAGATTTGGGTTAACCATTCCTCTACCATTTATGGGCTTGACGTGGAGTCCTTGGAGTCCCCGAAGAAGTTAATTGAGTTCTCTGAGCTTCTGTTTGTCGCACAGTAGGGATATTATCGGTATCATCTTATAACATCATTAGCATCAAACAAATGAGATCAGAGTGAGACCTCAACAACGTACCTGTTTTTGATAACTTGCCTTTGTGTATTTGTCTTGCAAACCGGCCACTAGCCTACTGGGGACAACTGGCTTAAAATTACATTTCTATAGCCAGCTCACAACAGAGAAGCCAAGACTTCCTACAGACCTGGTGGACTTCTACAGCAAAAATTTGAGTTCCTACATTCAGATGAGACAGGAAATACAATCAATTTAAAAAAAAAAAAAAAAAACTATGGCTTTGGCTTAGCCCCAGGTAGTTCCAGTCCAGGCAGGGTTAACACTGATTAGAATTAAGATTGCTTACGGAGTAAACAGTGGCTCCTGGTCATACTGCCCACTAAGAGAAGGTCTTAAGAAAGCTTTCATTCCCTGCAGGGAATGGCTAATGAAAGATAATACCGCCTTCAGTTTTCCTCTTAACCCTTGAACAATTGAAGGAGCTTTTCCTTTTCCTGTTTCGTTGCTTTGAAGCTCCTAATTCTCTTTTGCATGTCAGATGGCACCTTTCTACAGCCTTTGAGGCCCAGCCAGTGGACCTACAGACACTTGTTTCAAAACTTCCGTGCCAAGCTGGGGTGAACAGGTTGGCACCTTGCTGCCTCCCTGAATCTTCCTGAGCACTTTGTGGTACTGGTTACCATTCCCACGGAACTGGGCTTAACGTAGCGACAGCATCTAATTTTCTCCAGCCCCCTGTTCTCATTTCTCCCTGCCAAACCCCACTTTATTACTCCCAAAGTCCTTAAAGACCTAATAGTTCAGGACTCATTTGTCTTCATTGACTCTGGGACAGGCAAAAGCAAATCCAGAGGGATTCAACTCTGGTGTTTCCTCCAAGTCTTTGCTTTTTTCTGAGCATAGCATTACCTGTGCGGGTCCCCTACTGCTTCCAGATCTTGTGTTGAAGCCATCTTGGCAAGAGAATATAGACTCTGATTTTTTAAAATATACATGTCCTGAGAAACTATGTATAATGCACAAGGCTGTTCCAGACAGCCTGGTGGCTGCAGCACAGAACAAGGCCCACTCATCTAAGAGTTTTGCACAATTTGCACAGCAGTGCTCACTCACCATTGTTGGACCAAGACATGCTGCAAGTTGGAGGTGAGAGGGCAGCTCCTTGTAGGAACTGCCACGTACCGGGACCTTATCAGGTTCTCAGGGTACAAGGGTGAATAAGACACAATTCCACAGACAAACCAAGACCTGGTGGCAGACAAATCTGTCCATAGACTGCTTGATATTATTTGGTAGTGTGGAGAAAATGTCTTGGGCACACAGAGAGATACTGGCTGTCCAGCGTGGAGCTTAAGAAAACCTTCCTAGAGGAAATGATATTTGAACTGAGTCATGAAAATGGAAAGGAGGTAACAAAAAGCATATTCAGGACAACAACCAGGGCATAAGAAGGCAAAAGATATGCTGGGAGCTTGGACAACTGGGCTTGACTCAAAGGTCAAGAGGATAGGAAGTTGCAGGCGATGAAATAAAGACAACAAGGGTTGGAAAGTAGGGGGCTGGACTGCAAGGCGGAGAGGAGCTACCTGGGTCCTGTGGGCCAGATGTTGGCTCCTTGTGCATGGGTCTAGCTGCAGAGAGTGGCTTGGCCTACACTGTGTCTCAGAGGCTTGGCTACTCTGACCCTCTGTGGGTAATATGGGGAGGGCTTAGTCACTCCTGAGACCAGCAGGTCATCTAAGAATTTCTTGGGCCTGCTTGGACTTCCTTCCCTGCCCAAGCCTGCATCTTTTTTCTCCCTTTCATAGATGTTAATTCTCACAAACATCTTACATCCCAAGCCACATCTCTGTGTACTGCCAACACCAGCCTTGGGCCACAAACTGGACATGGGGTTGGTAGCCACTGGGCTGCTTCAATCATTTTCCATTTATAACACAGACAACCCCAATATGATATATCTAAATTCTAACATCCAAAAAAACAGAGTGAATGTTTGAATTTTTAAAATATGGTACATCCAGTAAGACACATTGCCACTAACCGACCTCAGACTCTCCTCCTCCCACCCTCATTTTTCCTACTATTCTTTCTATTTTCTGAAGTGATTCTGAAAGTTCTTTCCTGAGTGGACTGTTGTGGCTGCCTTGGTGTTTTGAATCGATCCCAAATGTTGACATTTCGTGGTCATTTTGACTTTGCAGGAGAGCCAGAAGTTGCACAGTGCCGGATCTGGTGCATAGAGAAGATGAGAATGCACAGTAATGATTTTGTGAGCCTACCTTGGATGGCAAACAGCAGCAGCACTCACCGTACTTTTGGTCAAACCTCTTAAAGACATCCAGAAAGGAAGACTTCCAGAACTGCTTCAGCTAGCGGTCAAAACAGGAGGACAAGCGTTCTTAAAGTGTGAGGAGAGTTAAGGCATATTATTTTAAGGAAAACTAATAGAAATGTATTTTTTAGTAATTTATACAATTTAAACCCAACTGTATTTTTATTTTTTAATCAGGATCTGTCTCTGTAGACACCTGCATTTTTTTAATCAGCTCTTATGTATAAGATACCAAGAGTTCCCAGAAATGTGGCTGTACCTGGTTGTCTCCCGCTCTCTCATCCCTAGGGAGAACTTTTCTTGCTCGCCAACAACATTCCCGGGAGGAAAAACTTCGTCTAGAAAACACTCTCGACATCTCTCTTCCAACAGCCCTTTTCACAGGAGGAAGGGGACCTTTCTGATTACGTCTAAGAAGGAGGTTCTGGGCTTTCCCTCTCTTCTGTCTACATGGGCTGCCAGAGCCAACCACAGGTGCTACTACCTGCGCTGTACTCCAGGCCATACCGGACGTTGAGCAGAGACATTTGTGAGCCTTCTGGGGACACGGGGGTGGGCCTGCCTTCCAGGGTCTGGGTGAGAAGCATTTACAAGCCCATGAAGCTCCTTAACATCCATTCCAATGGGCTGCAGTCAGTAACAATGAGGACATTCTGACCTCCCTCCGATTTCACTTGACTCAGTTCTGAACATGGGCAGGGAAAAGGGAGGTTTTATTTAAAGCCTCATGAAATAACCCAACACCATCAATTCAGTAGCCTAAAATGTCTTAATGTATCAACTTCTCAGAACTCCTTTTGGCCTGGAGCCAACGGCAGACTGCAGAGCTTTGAGCCTAATAACTTCAGCCCCTGCAAAGCTGTCTTTCACACTGATGACAGATGTTGATCCAAAGTGCCTATTTGATATGACTGTGTGAAAATACCTGATATATTCTGGATAAACATTCTAATATCTGAATAAGGAAATGCTCAAATAAATGCCTGTTGCTCCATCTAAAAATATAATGCCACCAATAGAACTGTGTGGATATAATTCCACAGAAAGCTCCACCCAAGCTCACCAGAGGTGAGGTGCAGAAGCCATGAACAAGGATCTGTGGAAAGATGACTTAAGTGACTTTGAATTGCATGAAAGAATACAAAGATAATTGCCTTAGTGGTGAGCCACCGTGTGCTTACACAGGAATGAGCCAGTGAACTCAGTCTTGGAGTATTTTTCATTAGGAATGCAGCTAAATGTTTTGAAAGTGAAGACAGAAAACTCCTAAAAATATTAAAAGGTTTCTTTCTCTAAAGTAGATTTTAAAAATCAGAGGATAATCTTTCTTGGGTCATTAATAAAAGTTCAACAAGATAATAGGATGTCATGGCTTGGAGTCATTGACTCTGCTCCTGGCTGTATTTACGAACAGAATGGCCAAATGACCTCACTCAGGTCGTTGTAACTTCCTCAGTTTCAGTTTCCATATCTGTTAAGTAGCTATCGTAATTTTTCATATGCTTTCTTCAATGCAGGTCTTATAATTAAGCATGCTTTATTAATAACTCTATGTGATACTGTTCATTGGTGCTGTGTTCTGTAAACAATGCTGGGCACTTCTCATGGGTTCTCACATTTAGTCTTTCACCAGGAGGCTAATCCTCATTGAACAGACAAGAAAACAGAGGTTCAGAGAGTTTTAGTAATTTTCTCATGTTCTCACATTTGATGAGGGTGAATTAGGTCTATAACCCACATCGCTGACCCATATGAGCCCACTCTGCTGTAATTTATATGCTGGAAACAGTGAGGTAGGGTGAGAAGGATACTGAGAATTAGACGTACACCTACCTCTGCCTCAGGTGAGCCCTGAGCACTCTCTAAGATTCAGTGTGCGCAATGATGCTTAAAGATATCCGTGTCCTAATCCCTGGACCCATGACTATGGAATAGTACATGCCAACAAAGAATTGGGCTTGCTCATCAACTGACCTTAACACAGGGAAAGTAACCTAGATTATATAGGTTGGCCCCTTGACATCACAAGTGTCCTCAAAAGTAGAAGAAGGAGTCAGAGGAGGTCAGAGGGATGCAATTTGGGAAGAACTCAACTCTCCTTGCTAGCTTTGAAGATGGAAGAGGGGCTAGGAGCCAAGGAATGCAGAAAACCTTCAGAAAGGAATGCCAGCACCTTGGTCTTAGTGAGATCCATGTCGGACTTGTAACCTACAGAGCTGAAAATAATACTTTTGCTTTGCTTTAAGACATTGCTTTCTGGTGATTGATTAGAGCAGCAATTTCAGACTACCGCTCCATGCACTTGTGTTTAAGATGGAGGAGTCGAGCTTAAAGCTGACTTCTGTGACTTGTCTACACCGATGTGCTGTGACTCTGAATGCTGTAGAAATAGCTATTTCCTTATAAAGCATAGGAAGAAACATAGAAATAAATGACAAAAGTTATTTGTCCCTGGAAAATATCAGGATTCAGAACCAGATCTCAGTGCATGCCTACTCGTACCCAAACAAAATCGCTTTCGTTAGCCTGGGCTCCTGGGTCCTCAGTGGCCTCTTCCCCGCCCCACTCATCGGGGTGGTAGCTGCAAAGCTGGTGAGGCCAACAGCAAACTGCAGACGTCTGAGCCTCACGACTTCAGTTGCTGCAAAGCTGCATTGTTCATGATGGTCATATATGTTGATCCAAAGAGGCCATTTATTTTTAAATCTGGAAAAAAATAAAATAAATGAAGCACTGAGAGCAAGAGCTACTCCCCAAATACATTCATGCACACATGCACACATACATACACACCATTCTGTCCTCTTCTTTCTATTCCTCTAGTCTTCCCACATTCCCAACCTTCTGGCTGCATTTCAGATTTCTTGAAACAGAACCTTGTCAAAATAACACACAAGCCTCTTCCATCCCAAGCGTGACCCCATATCATATTTTTGGTAGGCTTAGAGAAAAGAGGTTAGCAGTTGTGGAGGATACTGGTAATTAGCAAGAAGCCATTCTCTGGGGCCAAGTACTTCAAGCATTTTCTAAAGGGACAAAATTATTTAATTGACCTTTTATTTCTCCCAAATCTTAAGATGAGCAATTGAAGAAGGGTTACGGAAAAATTCAGCAAATGACTGAGACTTCTGAGCAAAGAAAAGAAGGTGACACGAAGGCAGCTTCCCTGCAGGCTGGATTTCCTGAAGAACTCAGGCAGGAGTGTACTGGGCTTGAAGTTTTCTACAAGGTGATTGATTCTCTAGTCTTTGACACCAAATAAACTTCTCAGTAGACACAGAGGATGACAAACCTTTCCAGCCATCTTCATGCTATCTTCTCTATTTTTGTTATAAGAACAGCCCTCTCTATTATTCCTTATACCTAATTTTTCTTTTTATAACCTTTTGCTTTAAGAAATTTTTTTTTTAATTTCTAGTTGAAGGCTAGACTTCTAGATTTGATTTTCTGTGATCTTCTCAGTCCTTCTCTCTTTCCAGGCACCTCCCACTCCTCACTGCACACACTGCTTTGAGTTGGTTGAGGTCTCATGATGGCTCTGGCCAATACATTGTGGGAAGAGGTGTAGTGTGTCACTTCCAGCATTTAATTACCACTGGAAATCTCCCCGGTGCTTCTTCTTCCAAAAATATCATGAGTTCTAGGTTGAGATGCCCAGATTCACCTTAAACCTGGATTGCTAAGTCACCAGATGAGCTGAGCTGCCCTAGAGCTAGGGTTTATCAGAGTAAGATGTCCATACCAGCAGCAACAGCACCACCAGGAACTTCTTTAAAATGCAGATTTTCTGGCCACACCCTAGACCTACTGAAGCAGAAACTTGGGAGGTAGCACCCAGCAATCTGTTTGAACAAAGTCTCCAGAGAATTCTGTTGAAAGCTAAAGTTTGAAAATCAATGCTGTATATTTTCTAAGATTTATAGAGTCATCTGAACCCACAGTGAACTTTGCATGTGCAAAATAAATAAATAAAAACTATTTCATTATGTTAGAATATTGAGATAGTTGGGCAATTTGTTAGCACAATACAACTTAACTTATACTGACTGATACACTTCCATGAATATAGCACAAGGACATCTTGCCAAGAATAGAGATAACTGTAAAACAAAAACTCGATTTGAAAGATAATTTTGTTAGATGTGGCTAAGCAGTATCACCTGCTCAAAGCTTTTAGCCTACCATCCATTCCAATTTTAATTCAAAGAGAGATTATATTTTAAAGAGAAGTCAAAAAGTATTCACATCGAGCTGAGAAATTTTCATTGAAGAAAAATTAGTGACCCAGAATTAAAAAGAAAATAATTCTGACTCTGAGACTCACTGCTATTTAATGACTTGTCCTTGGGCTTCCTGTTGTCATCTCAGGTCCTAGTAGTGGTGTGAGAATTCCTGCATCAGAAACACTGACCTAGTCAGACCTTTTACTTTGTTCTTTGGGAAAGCGTTGGCCCCAAAAATGGGAATATTCTTGCCCAAGGTAACTATCTCAGCACTTTTTCTATTGCCATAACTGAATTAACATAGACTAGATAATTTATTTTTAAAAAAAAACAGAGGTTTATTAGTTCATGGCTCCAGAGGCTGAGAATTTTAAGAGCAGCATGCCCAATATCTGCTCGTCCTCTGAAAGGGCTTTCTCACTACATCCAAACACGGCAGAGGGCCTCATGTGGCAAAGCTGACAAAGTTCGCTAACTTGAATTTCTCTTCTCCTTCTCTTCTCCTTCAAAATGCTAATGTTATAATAGTGGCTCTGCCCTCATTACCTCACCTGACCATAATTACCTCTCAAAGGTTCCACCTCCAAATACCATTCACATATGAATTCGAGGATTAGGTTGCCAACAACACAAACTCTTGAGGTACAATTTAAATGATATCCAAATATGTTATAGTTTGGATCTGGAATGTCCCCCAAAGTCCTCGTGCATTTAGATGTTGTGGAATAGCCATGGAACCATGTGCTATTAAGAGGCGGGGCCTGATCAGGAGGGGTGAATTAAAGGCATGTGGCAGATTAGAGGATTACTGGGAGTATGATCTGGAAGCAGCAGACCAATGGGGCTTGACCCAGAAGAGGTGACCTCGGGCCAGGACCTGGAGGGGTGTACGCTAGTTCTGCCCTTCATCGCTCACTTGGCTTCCTGTCTGCCATGCTGTGAGCAGCTCTTCCTCCAGCCTGCCTTCACCATGTGCTTTCACCATTGCCAGCCACCTACGAATGGACTGAGACCTTCTGAAATTGTGAGATAATATCAGTCTTTCCTCCCTTAAGTTATGGATATTAGGTATCTTGTCACATCAAAGAGAAAGTAACAAAGACACCACAGTTAAGTTAAAGTCAGAGCTCAGACCGAAAGTTTGGCCTCCCACACTCTCTTGTCCTTGATATTTGTCTTCACAATGCCCAACAGCCTCAAGTCCTTTAGCAGTCATGGAACACACATACCTACTGAGCTCCTGCAGGGACGTAGGCTGTTGGGGGGAAATGTGGTGAGTTGCTGAAAAGGAAAGTCAGGACTGGGATGGACCTGAGCTCTGGAGAGTCAAAGTCAGTCTAAAACCCACTCTGACTTCATCCCTTCGGAGGATGGTAGGAGTGAGCAGTAAAGGAAACCAGAGAGAATCGGGCACACTGGTTGTGAAACTAGGAGACAAAGAGTATGATAGTTTCTTGTGACTACTGTATCATACTACCACAGACTTTCTAACTTAAAACAATTCATTTTCATATAATTTTCAAGTCCAGAAATCTAAAATAAGTATCCCTGGGCTCAAATTAAGCCGCACTCCAGCCCCAGGTCTGTGGAAGTGGCTGCTTGACCCCAGCCTCTGCTTCTCCTTCCCTCGTCTCCTTTGCTATAATCTCCCCATCTCGCCTATTCGAGGACGCTGGTGACAGCCTGTAAGACCCAGCCGGGTGAACCAAAAAATCTCCTCGTCTCCAACTCCTTAATCATATCTGCAAACTTCCAAGCCATTTTCCAGGTATGGCTTCCTGTGATTAGGATAGTAATGCTGGTATAAAGAGGGGGTAGATTTTTTAGGTTATCCTAAAGTGTAAACTGGAGAGTTTACACTTTACAGCCAACTCTGGCTGAGCTCTTGGGCAGCTCCTCTCCCTCTCTGAGTCCCAGGTTTTTCTCTTATAAAAGATTTGCATTGGATGATCCTGGAGGCCTCTTCCAACTTGGAAGGGGTCCAATAGGAAGGTCCCTTTTGCACCCCTAAGACAAACATACAGCTCAAAACAAGAAATTGCTAAGGATCACTCAGGACAGAAGGTAAAACAGAGCCTGCACCTCTTGGCTGACAACTTTTGAACATACTGACTGTCCTCTTCCACTCCATCCAACACCTACCCTCCAAGGATCACTAAAAATGTGCTATGACCAGGTCTTAAAGAACTGAAATTCCACATGACAGTGAGGACTCAGGAGAACATGGCTCAAGTCAAGAAGAGTATCAAGGATACCTGACACTCGTCCCCAGGGGCTTAGGGCCATAATGAGTGTAAACCTGTAGACCTTAATTAACAAATTCTCTGAGGACTCAGCCTGAGGCAAAGGAGGACTACAGAAAGATGCTAACATCCCACTCCCAGTAAGAACTGGGTTTTTAAAAAGAGGCTTCTGAAGCCCTGTCTTGGCTCTTTCACTAGGATTGGAACAGAGCTATATAAGTAAACAGGGTTTTGGCTGGCCTGCCTGGGTTATTTGCTATGTGGAAGGTGAAATAAATATTGATTCTAACCATATTGGGAAAAAAAGTAAGCATTTTTTTAATATTGAGTGCTAGTAAAGACATCAGACAATGGATACAATGCTCATAGAAATATACGTTTGTATAAAACTTTGAAGAGCAATTTGGCAGAGCATATCAGGAAGGGCTATGAGCCTTATGTTTCAGAAATCACACAGGTTGGGATCTGTGCCAGACACACACAATTGTACAAAAAGGTATGAATCTTGCCACTTTGCTTTCATATATGTTCCTTGCTCTATCACAAGCGACTGTGATCATTGCTCCTGCCTTTGAAGAAGTTAGGCTAAGAGAAGAAACTAGTAAAAAACTAGAGGGCAGGAAGAAAGATGCCAGGGTGTTTCTCCTCCTCTCTCTCAGAGTAACTTGCATGGTCCCAACACCCAGCACACAGGCCCTGGCTCCTGGGCTCTGCTAACACAACTTCCTCTGTGCCGCCAGCTGGTGGGTAGTGCCACTTTCTGCTTTCTTAACCCTGAGTTGCCTTGCCTTCCTGGTTGGTCTCTCTCAAGTCTTTTACTCCGCTGGTGAACCAATTTGTACATCGGGACTCTTTGTTTAAAGTACCTAAGAAGGTCTTGTGTTAGCTTTCCGGCATGGTGGCAGAATGCCAGCAATAATAAATTTATGAGGAATAAAGGTTTATTCTGGTTCATGTCCTCAGAGGCCACTTGGCCCTGCTGCTCTGGGCCTGTTGGGGCATAAAGTAGAGTGATAGGGAAGGTGGCAGAGGAGACCTGTTCCCCTTGTGATGGACAGGAGGCAGACAGTGAGGGGAGAAGACACTGGTTTCCCATAGTCTCCTCCAAAAGCATTCCCCCAGAGGCCTAACTTTCTAAAGTTAGGGATTATATCCTACAGGTTCCACCATCTCCCAGTAGTACTGCAAGATAGGAATCAAACCTTCAATCAAAGGGCTTTGGGGAATATTAAAGACTCAAACTAAAATACGTTAGGTGCTACCGCTGGGAAAATAGGCAAAACCGGGTGCATTCGGGGCAGTGTGGCCGCAGACTAATATTTGAGAAATAGCTTGCAGTACTTTGCAGCAGATTTTTTTATTGATAAAAATCTGTATGTACAGACATGAAAAATACACTATTAATAGAAAAAGTCACAGAACAATATGCTGAGTTTGACTTATTTTTATTAAAACACACAAATCAACTCTACATACTTTCTGCAGTCTTATATAATCTTTAGTCTACACGTGAAATATATAATAGTCTCTATACAAGTATATGAAGGAATTCACATCAAATTGGATGATTACCTGCCTGAGGGTAAATAGAAGTGGGATAGGGAGACTCTGGGAAAAAAAAAAATCTTTATATTTACTGCCATAAGTTTTTACAAGGAAAATGTATCTATGTATTATCTGAGTAGGTAAAAATCAATTTTAAGGTACAGGAAAACAAAAAGGATCTCAGTTATGATGGACCTGTATTCTTAGGCAGCAAGAAAACACAAAATTGTGTGAGTAGTCATGCTGTGACCCACTGCAGGCCAAGGCCACACCTCCTCCTAAGGTTGTCCTGAGGAATGGATAAGGAGGCAGCCTGGCGTCACACACAGTGGGCCACTGCTGCCATGCCCCTCACTCTGCTCCAGCCACGTGGGCCTTTCTCGGTGTCCTAAATGTGCTGTGTTCTTTAGGACCTCCAAGCTGTGGTATGTGCAGATCTTTATTATTCCTTTACTCTTCCCCATTTTTTTAACCTTTCTGTGTTTAACTTGAGTATCAGCAGCTCATTAATTCATCATTCAATAAGAATTGAGTGATATAAAAAACACTATATCCAGACATATCTTATATTGTTTTCATATATTTACTAAGTCAGATATCTTAATAACCTCTCCCCTCTCCCTTTTTTTCCAGTACTAGGGATTAAACCCAGGGCCTTTGCATCAAACTATGTTCCCAGCCTCCTCCTCCTCCTTCTTCTTCTTTTGAGGTAGGGTCTCAGTAAGTTACCCAACTGGACTTGAACTTGCCATCATCTTGCCTCAGCCTTGCCAAGTGCTGGGGTTTCAGGCATGTGCCACCACACCCAGATTTAATAAGGCCTTTAAGTGGATATTAATGTGATACTCATTTTACAGATGATGAAACTGAGTCATAAAATAGATTAAGAAACTTGACCAAGGTCAGGCCGCCTGTAAGTGTCACGGCTGGGATTCCATCCATTAGGGCACCGTAAATGCCTCCAGAACGATGAATTCATGGTGAATGTGATCCTTATTTGTGGTCTCCTGGTGTCCTCGAGCTCCAATTAATCCTATAAATGGTAAGATTTGTTTTAGAACAAAGGGGAGTGATGAGCCTAATTGGTAGAGCATCCCTGGAGAGGTCACAGCCCTAGGAGGAGGAGGCAGCTATTTTCAACTGAGAGGCCCCAAAAGAAGCTCTGAGTAACAGGACTGCTGGCAGTGCTGCAGACAAGGAGCCGTGTGCTGGCGGAGACACGGGGCCTCCCTGGGCCGCAGCCCACACTACCTGGGTCTTCAGAGACCACTCGCTGCCAAGCCCCATCGCAGCCAGAGCTGGAGACTGTGAGCAGCAGAGACCGGGCTGCCCAGGCTGATGCCAAAGAAGAAAGAAAAGCAGCCCTCGCGTGAGGCCAGGGCACTTGCGGTCAGGGCTGGCCTTCGGAGACAACACTTTCCTGGAAGCCTCACCCTGTGCCTGCGTCTCCAGGAGGTGAGTCCCAGCAGCAGCGAGGGAGACTCTGTCTTCAGAGCTGAGGAGAGAGGTGCTCATAAAACACAGGCCACAGCGATGCTGATCTCACCGCCTGGCCAGGCACTGCGCACGGAGCTGCAGGTGAACTACCACCTTTATTCCTGGGACTGTGAGTTCAGGACCACAGCGGACTAAAGAGTGAGGCCCTCTATCCAAAACAAACCAACAAAAAATATATATAAATATTTTATATTAATATATAAATATGTGTATTTCCCCCTGGGTACAATTGGGTGATTCCTTCAATATTAATTTACCAATAAACATTTGTCAAGCACCCACTGTGGTGATGAGATAAGTGCTATTTTTAACTTTGTTTTATAGGCGAGGACAAAAAGACTTAGAGATTAAATAATTTGCCCAGCTTAGACATTGGCAGGGCTTTTCTGATCCTTCTTGACCACAAATCCAGCCCATGCCAATAACTGTCTTTGCCACTGCTCATAACTGCCCTCTACACTGAAAACCCCAGTTCATTGACAGTGTTGGGTACTACACTACCACAATCCAGTACTGTCAGTTAGGAATTCTTCAATGAAGTAATGATGGGTCACCCCAATAAATGCTCCGCAAATGTGACTGAACGTCACTTTATATGGGATATATTTGTACGTGGTAATGGTTAATTTTGTGTCTATTAGTCTAGGCCACTGTACCCAGATATTTGACACAAACACATCTGGTGGTTGCTATGAAGGTATCCATGGATGACATTAAAGCTTACATTAGCAAATTGCTCATAATGCTGACAGGACTTATCTAAGCAGTAAAAGATCTTAGGGAGAAAAGCCCAAGATTCCCCCAAAGAAGAAGAAATTTTGTTAGCAGACAGTTGTCAGGCTCAAAGCTCAAGACAAACTCTTTTCTGGTTCTGCAACTTCTCAGCCAACAGCAGATTTTGAATTTGTCAACTGCGTAATATCTTCCAGTGTGTGTGTGTGTGTGTGTGTGTGTGTGTGTGTGTGTGTGTGTGTGTAGAGACACTATTGATATGCATTCTACTGGTTCTATAGTCCAAAACCTAACTACCAAAGAAATATATTATTAGTAATGATAACAAAATTTAGATGAGCAGATAAAAGGCAGAGGAAGTCTATAGGAGAGACAAAGAAAATACCAGAATCTTCTAGAAATCCAGCTCCTACTAAAGAATGTTACGTCTAACTGGCACACATGCCTCCCTTTGCATGAGAGGAGCTAATGTTCCTAATTTGGCCAGGGACCCACTTTCTAATCTCAGTTCTGACTTTTTCTCCCCTTTCCCCAGTGAAGATTTCATGATATTTGCATGACAAGGGCATGAGGAAGTCCACAGAGAGTTCAGCCTTCCCTGGCAGATACCAGCTCAACAGTCAGTGGTGGCCCTGGAAGTGCCAAGAGATGAGCCCATGCTACAGGCCTATCCCCTACTAGCAGGGTGGCCAAGGCAGCCTCTTTCATGAGTCTGGGCTTTAGTTTCTTCTTGACTGAAAGAGAAATAATAACTATTATTCCAAAGATTATTGTAAAAACCAAAATGAAATCTGCATGTGATATTATGGTTTTTTATTATAAAAAGAACAGCCTGACTGTTGATCAAATGCCAACAGTTTCTGGGCTGAGAGTGAGAGCAGGGTCAGTCCTTGAGGCCAGAGTGGCTTAGAGTCACCGTTCCTGTGCCTTCTCACTGCGTGCAGACAAGAGAATCATGAGCCTGACAACCACCCCTTCCATGGCTGGGTCTTCTGAACTTCTGGAAGGTTCAGTCTCATTTCTCCAGAGGAAAGGCCAACTGCTGGGCCATAGGAGTCAGAGGTAGAGCACAGCCCTAGGCAGATGTGCGTTCCAATGCCTCTCCATCAGCAGGTCAGGTTGGCTGGTATTCAGAACTGAGCCTTCTGACCCAGGGGCCAGGACAGCAAAGTGACATCAGTCACAAACTCTCCCTCTGAAGCCCATGGCAAGTGAGTGGGGAGACAAGTGAGGACTGCAAAGAGAAATTAACTTGAGAAAACAAAAAACTATCAGAAAGAATTCAATCTCCCAGCAGAGCTACGAGCCATTTATCAACTGTCTCCTCGTGCTCAAATGGGTTGTGTCACTTTTCCCATTATCTTGGGATGTGGGGACAATGGAATACATTTTCCAATGATTCAGTCCAACCACTAACTCACTCTGTGACACCCAGCATGTCACTGAGTTTCTCTGAAGTCTTCCTTCTCTCTTCTACACAATCACAATGTTGTGGGATATCTGCATTTTCAAACTGCATCACTAGATCTCAAGGGTATGTAAGCCCCTGACTCCTTTTGCTGACGTAAGGTTGTGCTTTGCATGTATTTATTTATTAAAAAGGAAATTCTCTATAACCCTCTAAGTGGGAAAAACCAGACTTTTGCTTTAATCATTTGTAAGAAAACTATAATTAAGATTGAAAAATCTCTTTGTGCCAAATCCTACAATCATCCCTCAGACTGTCTTTGGAAATTCTTGGTCTAGAAGACACTGACAACCTCCAATCACAGCACTCCACCATAAAAACCTTGAACCTTAACTTCGAGGGCGGAATTCCCGTCCTCTGTAGGGGCTCAGCATATTGGTCTTTCTGAATTCCTGCGTATTCGCGTAACCAGCACTGCTGAATATACACTTGGTCACATTGCTTAACAGCATTATTTTACTTTCGCAAGACTCGGTTCCATTATTCACAAAATGATTTTTTTTATTCAGTAAACCAAATTTGAAAAATAAAAGTCAAAAGCAATTTGGTTGATAAGAGCAGAAGAAACATAATAGAGTGGCCCAGCAGAGCAGCGAAGAATCTCTCAGGAGGAAGACGGGAACGTGCGTCAAAGGAACGAAGCCATTTTGTGCTCAGTATTCGATGTGATTATCCTGGCCACAACGGACCCTTATTCAGCTGTTAGAATTGTGGTAAGTGAGAGTTTGATTCTATTTAATCCCTGCCATCATTACAGCTTTACTTTTACACATGAAAAAAATCAAGATGTAGGGACATGACCCATCTTGCCCACCAACACAAAGTGGCAGACAGGACTTTGAAGTGACTGTCTGACTCCAGAGCTGATGTGCTCATCCCCAGTGACAGGTACCATGAACTAGGTACCCCACAAGCTGACAGCCACTGGTCCTCCAGGCCCAGGGCCAACTGCTCACTGTATTCCACGGGCTCTGCCACTGGTCCTACAACAAGGGAACAGGATCCCTGATGTGACAGGCACAGCACAAGTTTCATCTTTTACAACTATCAACTCCTTTTTGGTCTTTTGTCTCCTATCTTTCCTATCCTTGTCCTTCCTGCATGAATCACCAGATTATTGAAGCCTAACACGGCCTTTGTCTTGTGGCAAGAAGCCAGCCCCTTTCTTCTGTCAAGGAAGGGTAGGGGCTCTGGGTAGTCTATATGCCACACACAGCAAATGAGTGACTTCTAATTCGTGTTCCATGGTGAGGCTGCACGCAAGTAGACAACAACGCTGAGAGAGTGGGTCTGCTTCGTCTTTATTCAATAAACGCCCCCTGTGGAGAATGTCATTTGAGTGTGGATAAATGGAGAAAACTTCCTAATACAACCACATAAGACACAGAGCGCAGAGACCCGGGTTTCTCCTGGTCACGCACTGAGTAGCTGTATCTGGGCCTCAGGCTTTCCATGGAAAGGAAATGAAATAATACAGAAATGACCAGCCTGCCAAAGAAAGAGAGTAAATACCAGTTACAAACTCAAATGAAGCGTCCATGTCAACTAAAGCCAGGTGCCTATGGAATTAGTATTAAAAAGTCCTCTGTGACATTTGTGTTTTCCCTTCCTCTCACCCATCGCATCTTACTTCCACTTGATACTGATTTCCTGCCCCCATTATTTTCATTTTGTCTTTCTGCCCCCACTGAATATCATGTCCTCTCTCTTCATAAATTCAAATTACACAATCTTTTGGCCCTAAATCCTGTCAGTTGTCCTCTGTGATCCCATCGTCTAGGCCACTGATTTGGCATAGCTTGGAGTGGCCTCCTAAAACAGCTGCTTTGTTTCTGCTTATTTTTCTTGCTTAGCCATGACCTGGTCTTTATCACCTCTTGTCTCTCCCTCCAAAGTGTTTAGACATCCTGGAACAGGGGACAGTTACGTGGGACATCGCTACTGTTCATCTTTTCTGCTCTCAAGCTTTCCGGCTAGGTTGTCACATGCAGGGCCTGCAGCTCTGAGAACCTCTGCCCTTGAGACTGCTCTGGGCCAGCCTGTTCACCCTTTTTATGCCTCATGAATGAGAAAATGGTGGATAAGACCGAGGACTGTAGCAGTGGGTCAAGCGGGTGAGGGATCTGGATGAAATACTCCCTGTCAATGGTCAACACATATCATGATACAAGACATCTCTGCCCAGACCTTTTTCCAGCCTAGAATGAGGGGACAGAGCCTTCCATCGCACATGTGCTCATAATGGTCAAAAGCAAGGGGGTGTGGCCTCTTCAGCAAGAGGAAAATTCAAGGGCATCAAGTTTTTAGCTATACTCGGGGGACAATGGACCAGACTTGCCTATCCCTGATGAGCAGTGATTATGACTGCTGTTCCAGCTATTTATTGCAACAAATAGATGCTTTAATCTGGAGGAGCTTAACTATATTCGTTGAAATTCAATTCTTTGTGTTTCCTGCCACAAATCTTCCCTAGGTACACAATGTCTGGAAAAGAAGGCTGCAGATCTCCTTAGGTGTTCAATTCATTATTTAATTAATTAATCTATGAGATATAGTTAGGTGAGCCCCTCATTTAAGAAAATTAATACACAAGAAATAATCCCACTGGGATAGGTATTCACATTACAAGTGGGGCCTCTTTTAAAATGAGATCCCTAAGTGTATTTAGGGCAAGACTTGACTTATGAAACTTTCGGTTTAACCACAACTTTTCTGAAATACACATGTAGTATAAGTCAAAGTCCCTTTGGAACCTGAGTGTCATAAATTTTCTCTCCAGAAAGATCCAGGGTAACAGTTGCAGAACTCAGTAAGCACCAGTGTCTCCTGGAGAGCTTGTTAATATGCAGATTCCCAGGCCTTCCTTCAGAGCTATCTTACCATTATCACCCGGGCTGGAGGTCAGTAGACTGTATATTTAATTATCTCCCCATGTGATTGGCTACAGGCAGTCCATATTTCAGGAAGCACCTTACGATGATGTCTCAAAGCTGTAGTATTATTACGCCAAGAACAAAGTTAATCCACAGTTCTCTGTAAAATTTAAAGGTTCTGCCCCTTAGTTATTACCCAGTGTGAGGCCATCAATGTGGAGCCCTCTAACCACTCAGAAGATGGATAATGAGTCCTGTGACTTCAACTCTAAACCCCATCAACCCCCCACCATAAACCCCAGATACCTAATATCCTCCTAACTAAAAGATCAAGACTGAGATGATTTTACATGAAAACACAGGGTGCCAAAAAGCAGAAAGATCCTGTCCCACCAGACTAAGCAAGCCAGTTGGGCTCGGGAAGCAGAAGGTCTGGTCTTCTCATCCTTCCGCTAGCCCTGCTCAGCCTCCAGGGTGCTGACGGGTAGTTCTATTTCCAGCAATGAGCTTCAGATCCAGTCAGTTGTCCCATTAGTTCCTATCCCCAAGCTCTGCCTTTCTCCTTTATGCTAATCATAGATGATTAGCACATAGCACGGCTTGATGTTTGTCTTCCTCTCCAGACGGTAGACTCCACCAGACAGGTACCCGCTCTGTGCACCTCACACATTACCCCACTCACAACAACAAGCTAGTCAGAATCTGTTGGATGCACGAGCAGACAGACGTCAATAGAAAAAAAAGGATGTGGAAATAAAGAAGGATTTGCCTAGGGCCGGGCACAGGAGCCCGGAAGATCAAAGGCAGCATAGGGAAAGCACTTTCGCCAGGGCCTCAGTGTCAGGACTGGGCCACAAAGATTCTGGCGAGCCTTCCAACTTGTAACACTCTAGACATTTTTAAATATTATTCAGTGGGTCCAGCGTATGCATTGGATAAAACAGAAAAGCAGCGAGTATCAGACGCCCATCTCTCTGGAAGGGCCTGGGGCTGGGGGAGTCCCTGAGGCCACCCAGCTTGATGATTGCACATCGCCCTCTAGTGGACAGGGTGAGTCACTACATTTTGTGATGTTCTTGGAAAACTAAATTTCAATAACGTTTATAATAGGTCTAGCCAGCGCATAATTGACACGTGTGTGTGTGTGTGTGTGTGTGTGCATGTTAATCGGATTAAATCCACTGATATCGTCATTTATTAATTCAATGAATGGGCCCTATATGCCGAGGTGCAAGGACGTAGCCATGAGCACGTCAGAGGTGCCCCGTGTCACAATGGTAGGATCCCAGAGTAGGAAGAAGGTTGAGCAGTCATCACACGAAGGTGAGGTAAATGCCACTGTAGTGAGGGCTGGAAGTGAAACACCGAGCTTTAATATAAAACAAAACGTAGTGAAATCTCTTGAAGAAGATATCTCTGAAGTAGTGTTGAGGTTTAGGCTCGAAAGCTGAGTAAGAATTTGCAAGGCAAAAGTAGAGAGTGATTGGAAAGGAAGAAAAGACACACACACACACACACACACACACACACACACACGCATACACACACAGATAAACCTAAGCAAAGAGAGAGAGAGAGAGAGAGAGAGAGAGAGAGAGAGAGAGAGAGAGAGAGAGTGCCCTGTGAGCTTTAGGTAGTGAGAGGGGCCAGGTCTGTAGGGGAGAGGGGTGTGAGATGAGCCTGAAGAGGCAAACGTACCTTTCAGTCCATCAGGTTCCCCGTTGTGTGGAGAAGAGGAGGCCCAGGCAGGCTATGTGAGTAGGCCTGAGACACAGCCTCTGCACTGAAGGTAAGACGAAGCCCAGGTGGCCTGGTGGACAGGGTGATGGGTGGGGAGGCAGAGATCCAAGGCAGTGTGCAGGCAAGGGAAGCCCAGCCCATCCGGCCTCACCAGAGCCCAGGCCACAGCCGCCGCCAGGCACTTGAAAGGTCCTTAGGTAAAACAACAGGTCCAGAGAATGGTCAGTCTCCTAGCCAGGGAATGCCAAGCTCCTTCTGCCATGTCTCCTGTACCCGCACATATAGGAGTCAGATCCCCATTCCCCCACAAAGCTCTAGCACATCTGTGTCTCATCAGATCTGTGCTCCTTTGGCCTGTGAGTTCTGCAGTCCTAGGATCCACTACCATCATCCTGGGGAGCCCAAGTAATGCAAGCCCCAGGACCCCACTTTTCCTGCCCTGCTGTACTTTACCACTGCCAACCTGAGCTCCTGCCTTGTCCTCTCTCCCTGCGGGGACTGCTCACTAACTGTTCTCTCCCCTCTAGGTCCTCTCCTGTCCCCGTCTCATCAGAGCTAGCCAGTGCTTGTCCTCCAGGTCTTAGTTCGGACAGCCTCTCCACCAGAAGCCACCCCATCCTCCCTAGCATCCAGCTGCAGGTTGGTTGCCTATGAGCTTGTCTATCTCTGCAGCTAGAACAGAGCACCCAGAGGCCAAAGACTGCATCTCCTGCCTGTCTTTCTCCTGCATCTGCAGCAGCCAGATGGTGTCTGGCACAGAGAAGGTGCCCAGAATTATGTCTTAAATAAATGAGTGAACTAAAATAAATGGCTCTAATCTGAGCCACCTGCTATTTATCCCCACACTTCGTCTTTTTCGTCTCCTCCACCCATTCATCCTCCAGCCTCTCTATGCCTGATAGAGACACACTTATTGCTATTATCTGGCCTGAGAGAAAGAAAATGGTCCAACCCAGGCCAGACAGCGACTTGCCAATTTTACTATTTCTGGCAGCTTCTAGTGTCCCCTAAACTCCCAGAAGACAAAAGAGTGAAAAGCGGTAAAATGCTGTTACATTTTCTACCTGAGATAGTCTCTCAACTAAATGTCTTCTCCTGGAGAATATTAATGTATTAGAAAGTAGTTTTTTTTCTTTTCTTACCAATTTCACAATAATCTGAGGTGCAACTCTCTCTGGGGAAGCCTAGCAAATCAGCATTCATCTCCAAGGCAATATTCCTGTGTAACTACGTTGGGCAGAGAAGCTCCAGTATTTTCAGCTATTCCCCAGCTCAGCTGCCCAGCCGGTGCACATATCTATTGCAGACTTAGTCTATGACAGGCTGTGTTGGATGATTTTGCTTAAATGAACCAAATGAAGATGGTCAGGCTTGTCCCTGCCCTGCATAGAAATCACTTTCCAGCAGGAACTGTGTAATTGTGCAACTTGATACAATTAGTAAATGAGAACGGAGACACCAATTGAAGGGGGAAAGTGCAAGGTACCAAAGACACAACCTGGGTGGTCTGGCCTCAGGGGGGATGCCAGGGTGGCTGGGGCTGTGACCTTTGACAAAAGTGTATAAGTGTGTGTATTCGTACCTATGTGTGAGCACACAAATGACACAAACCTGGTATGTGCGAATGAGCATAGATGTGCCACAAGTGTATTGCATATATCCCTATGTGCACACACACGTGTGTGAGCTTGTGTCGGCCCCAAGTTCATGTGTGTGCAAGTTATGGGTACATGTGTGCATGTGTGGCTCAAGCACAAGTATGTCTCTGTTGTAAGTTCACACAATTGCATATATCCCTATGTGCACACACACATGTGTGAGCTTGTGTCTGCCCCAAGTCCATGATTGTGCAAGTTATGGGTACACGTGTGCATGTGTAGCTCAAGCACATGTATCTCTGTTGGAATTTCACACAATCGCCGCCCTCTGGGTCTCCTTCCTGTCACAATAAGAAAACATTGTAAAGCAGATTCCAAGGCTTCTCTCAATGGAACAATGGCTCCCAGACCTCTTCCAGCTAAGGGGTCATTTCAGTAAGAACAACAATAATAACAGCTACTCTGTGCAAACTATGTGCCAGACATTATTTGCACATTCCTAATTTCCTTCTCCGGCAACCTCAGGAGGCAGGCATGCTTGTTGCATCGTTTTGCAGGAGAGAAAACAGAGGCTCCAAGTGAGAAGGTCTCTTTCCCAAGGTCATCGGCAAGCTAGTGTCAAAGCTATGAATACAAGTCTGCATAACTCCAAAACGTATGCTCTAATGCGACGATCTTTTCTTGTCACCAGAGCAAGGGGCAGGGCAAGTGCACATACACACATGTGCACACACATGCATGCACACACATACACACACAGCTACCATACTACCTTCCTACCCCAGCAGTCATTGAAAACCCTCCCATGAGGCCTTGCCCCATTCAACCACCATCCCACGGTTTCACTGTGGCCTTGGGAAAGTCTCTCCTCCTTGGCTGCCTTAGAGAGTCTCCTGATATCTGTCATTCTATGTGAACAGCTTAGACCCACGACCCGCTCACTGCCGGCAGGTTACATAATCGTACAAAAAACTCTGTTTCCTCACCTCTTAAATGGAGCTAATAATAATGATGCACTCCTGATCCTGTTGTGTGGGGATTAACTGAGCTCATGCGTGAAGAGAGCTTAGCCCAGTGACTGTCGCATAATGTATGCTCAATGAGTTGTAGCTGTCACTGCTGCTGAGGACAAAGGAGAGCCAGACTCCTGAGGGAGCTAGCCAGGGAGACAAAGGGACCCAGGCCCACGGGGTAAGAGTTACTGAGCTGTCAAATGCTCCTCACTTGTAACCTCGGAATTAAAATACCATCTTCTTCATAGGTTTGCTTTAGGAATAAGTAAGATACGTATTCAGCACTTTGCCACTATTTGTATCTATTGAGCAATACTATAAACAAGGATTGTCATGGGTCTAACTTTGCTCCAGTTCAAAGTTTTAAGGGCAAAAGAATTGAAAGGAAACATCTGGTTTGATCAGATTTACTAGGTATGAAATTGCTTGTAAACAGATTTTAACAGAAAAATGGAACTGGCTCATGGTTCAGTAAAAAGTCAATTTCTCTTTGACTCTGAATTCAGTGCAGTTTATTCTGGTACTAGCTCACAGTTTGGTTAAGTTCAAGGCCATATCCATGATTAAGTGATCCACTCTTGCTAAAAAACTATAAGCATGGTCATATTCTAAATATTTATACTATGAGAAACCAAACCTACCTGACCGGCAGGGTTCACAGACACCACTCCCTCACTCAATGGAGTTCATTCACTCATCCAGCCCAGGATTGTTGCCCTGTGGCAGCCACTGAGCACTGGCCATACCGATGGCTGATGGGATGGAAACTGTGGGCAGCTTTTGCTGATTTTGGAGACCCAGCTGAATCAGGATTTTTCCAGCTGATGAGTTCTCTTGGGCTCTGCAGAGTCCTGGCAAGACTGCATGCGAGCCTGTATGATTGCTGCACATTACAGGGTGGCCTGTCCAAACTGAGAGGGGTCCTTGGGGTCATCTCAGGTTGTGCACATGTTCTATCGGGGCAGAGGGGACAGAAACAGAGGGAGAAAGGGAGTTACTGAGATCACAAAACCAGGCTCAGATCCTGTCCTCCTAACTTTCAAGGGCCCTTCTCAGGGAGATCCACGCCATACAGCTACACACCCAAGACTTCATCTGCTTATGCTCACCCAGATGTGGGCTCTCTAGACCTGTTAGCCAACAAGCTGCCTTAAACATACCAATAGTAGAAGTAGAAATGCAGTAGCACTAAGAACGATGTCTATAATATGCAGGTGATTATTTGATGTCAATTACTCTGTTAAACTTTTGATATGCACATATCACTTAATATTCTAAAACAACCTTCGTAGGTAGGTCATTTTATTTCATTTTTTTGGAAGAGAACATGGAGGCTTAGAGGGGGGAAAGGATTTTCCCAAAACATCCCAGCTAGAAGTTGCAAGGCCACCATGAAACTTCACCTGAATCCAAACCCAGCACGCGTGCCCACCAGGCAATCATTCCCGGTAGGGTGTAGAGTACAGGGGCCCAGTCTTCTCAGCTCTTCCTCGGAGCTTGCCCAGGCCGGCAAAGGCTTGATGCTGACAGCAGCAGGGAGGAAGAGAGAGTAGCAAGTGTCAGGCAAAGAGGCTTCAAAGAGGGTCCTAGAACTGAGCATCCAGGACCATCCAGAGCCGAGATAAACTCAAGGGTGATAGATCGGGCAGCACTGCGGAGGCCCACAAGGCCTCGGGGAGACTGAGGCAGGAGGGTCGAAACTCGGAGCCCCAGCCTGGTTAACTTAATAACTCAAAAAGACCCTGACTCAAAATCAAAAATAAAAATGGGCTGGTGATGTAGTTCAGTTTGGTGTAGAGGCGCTGAGCTCAGTCCTCAGGACCATAAGAAAAACAGAGAGATGGATAGACTGCTGGCTACCCGGAAGAAGCTGCACAGGTACTCAAACTGCTGCACTGTGCACTCCAGGCTACAGATGGCGCTAAGTGCTATGAGTGTTCCATGGCATATAAGCATGGGACAAACCATCTCCTGTCCTTCGTATGGGGGGGATGGGGGGGACGGGGACTGCGTAGAGATTCAGCCCATGGTCTGTGAACCTAGACTGCCCAAAATTAAATTCTAGCTCATCCTCTTGCCAGGCATATGACTTCATGCAATGCCTAGCATTTATTGGCTGTCAGTTTGTCTTCTAAAAACAGGTACAAAAATACATGTTTTGTAGTATTATGAGAACCAAAGGAGTTAACATGTGAAGGCACTCAGAATAGTACCCAACAAATGAGAATTATACACAATTTTGCTAAATGTTCAAAGTTAAGTAAACTAGAGGTAATAGAGCCCAGTTTCTAAGATTAAGATGTATTGGGATAGAAAGTAACAGAAAAAATTATTGAGCAAATTTCCCATTTCTAGGACTAATTACCCAATACAACTTAAAGGAGGAGACGTTTGTTTGGCTCACAGTTACAGAGAACTCAGTCCACGAAGACACAAACATCATGGCAGAGAGATAAGGTAAAAAAACAATGCTGCTTAGTTCATGGAAACTGAAAAGCAGAGCAGAACAGAGCCACGGGTGAAGGGGTAGGTGACTACACACAATTTCCAAGGTCACACCTCCATGATCCACCCAGACACATTCAAAAGTGTGCTTTACCAATCGTGTAAGAGTCTCCAAAGCCAACCAATTTGACAATCCAGCTTAATTGTCGGTCACCTTATATGACTTTAATAAGGTTTCATCAGTTTCTCCCACCTTAGTGAAGATGGTTCCAGGCTCAGCAACGTTCCCTGGAGCTCAGGATCTTGTCATCATTACTCCCTTATCGCTGCCTCCTTTTGTGTCCTAAAATGACTGTAGCAGTTCTAACCATCACATTCTCAAAAAATCTCACCTAGAAACAGAACGAAGGAGTAAAGGGATCTTTGTCTAACTGTATTATTGCCCATGGGGTAGGAAAACATCTCCCAGAAGCCCTTCAGAAGATTTCTTTTTGTCACTAGCCAAAACACGGTTGTGTGACTACCTCACACTCTCTAGTATGCTACAAAAGCAAGATTTTGACATTTTCTATCACTTTTTAAAGGTGCACTCTGTAGCAAGAAAGAGAAGAGAAGAAAAACAAATAGGCAGGGTCTCTCCTTGCAAGACAGTTTTGAGAAGGAAATATAGGAAAAGATGCCAACACTGTGAAAGTGTTCACTGCTTCCTCTGCGCTGCACGATACTGCTCTCAAAATGATAATAATGAAAACAAGCTAATGCCTGTGTGTTACAGACAGAGCATACAGAAGTTGAGGATGCTGGGTATGTAGCTCAGTGGTAGAATATGTGCCTAGCATGCATGAAGCCACGGGTTTGATCCTAACTCGGCAAAAGAAAAAAGAACCATCAGATGCCAGCAGTCCTAGGTAAGCCTGCTCTTTTCCCCAATGATATGGCAAGCAAGGAAAATATAAAAGAAGCCAGCTGCTCAGTACATTTAACCCCATATGACCTGACGATCCAAGCCTGCAGAACAGCTTTCCTTTTTCCCTTTGTGTGTGTGTGTGTGTGTGTGCGCGCGCGCGCGCGCGTGCGTGTGTGTGTGTGTGTGTGTGTGTGTGTGTGTGTGTGTGTGTGTTACTGGAGTTTGAACCTCATTACCTTCACAATGGGCTATATCCCCCTCGCAAGCTCATATTCCTCTTTTTTTTGAGACAGGGTCTTGCTCTGTACCCCAGGCTAGTCCTGAACTCACAATGTAGTGCAGGCTGGCCCGGAACTCATGGTAATCCTCCTGCCTCAGCCTCCCAGGGGCTGGGACTACAGGACTACACCACCATACCTGGCTTTATATGGCACAGGGGAATTGAACTCAGGGCCTTGTGCTTGTAAGATAAGTGCTTTAACCACCATACCATTCCTCCAGCCCCATATTTTCCATTTCTTATTTTGAGACAAGGTCTTACTAAATTGCGAAATTGCCCAGGCTGGCCTTGCACTCGCCACCCTCCTGCCTTAGGCTGCCAAAGTGCTGGGATTATAGACATACAACACCGGCGTCCATGTCCTCTTCTTGTTTTGTTTCGTTGTTTGTTTAGTTTTTGGTAGTGCACCATAAAGCCTGGAGGGAAAGACTGAACTAGTTAATGGCTTCAGCCTTATGGCTCCTCTGGGAGGAGAAAACTTTTTACTAGTCTATCCATAGAGTAGTGAAAAGTCAGCCCTTTAGTCACTCTCCAGATCAGGAACCAGCAGTCTTTGTTTTGATAGATGGTGGGACAGTAAATATTTCAGTTGTACTCAGGCAATACGGTGTCTGTTTCAGCCACTATTCCCCTCTGAGCAATCTGAGCACAGCCATAGACAATATGACAACAGATGAACAGGCCTGGCTGTGTTCCAAAAATATTTTATACAAGCAAGTAGACGACTGGATTTGGACCACAGGTGGTAGTTTGCCAGCCCCCATTCTACATGGCAAGTTATGTAAGAGGCCTGCAGGTAGCACAAAGATGTGAAGTGGGCTGGGCGGGGACCGCAGCATGTGGAAACCTGTGACTCATGGAAAGGAGACCGTTGCAAAACCAATGTTGTCAGATCCTGCAGTTTTTCAAGGCAACCAGAAATGCAGATGTTTACGGCATCCTCTCATTTTCAAATGTTGGTAACAAATTCAAACTTTCCAATCCAGCGGACTCCAACTAAAAAAAAAAAAAATATCTAGGGGCCAACCCAGCTTGGGGGCAGGCAGTTCGTGACCTCTGGCCTAGATCACCCTTCCTGAGCAAGATGCCATGACAACCACGTACACATGACACATTTGGGTGGCACGGTCCAGGAAACTTAGCCCGGAGCCTGTCTGACCTATTACTCGTGGAATGTGTAACTGCCACCATCCTGCCTCGTGGCCAGGCATGTGTGAGAGCTGTTAACACAAATGACCCCATTGGCCACACTCGCACAGACACCGAGCCTGTGCTCCCAGTCCTTGTCCCGCCTCGCTAGTGCTCAGCTTTCTGAAAGCAGCATTGGCCTCATCCATGCTGTGAGACGTCAGGTTCCATGTGATGTTCATCGCGCAGCCCTCTCCGACACACCTCAGGGGAACAATGAGATCATGACATTTGCAAACTGTAAAACCACAGAGACAACAACTTGTCCAATCTCTGGCTTCCTCAACCCCAAACATTAACTCAAAGGCTCCAGGACTGGGTACAGTCATCCCATGGTCTATGTGGTAGGTTGGTTCCAGGCTCCATACATATAATAAAATCCAAGGGTGTTCAAATTCCTTATTATAAAATGCCACATCTGCACATGACCTGTGCGTACTCTCCCACCTATGTTAAATCATCTCTACATTACTTATTGTCCCGAATGCAATATAAAGGTTATGTGAATATTGTGCTATGTTATTTAGAAAATAATGACAAAATTTATTTTTTAGAAGTCTGTACATCCTCATGACAGATACAACATATTTTCTATATTCGAATCCTGATTGGCTGAATCAATAGATGCACAATCCAGGATAAAGAGCTGACTTCACTCCTTAGAGAGATCAAAATCTCTGGCAGCTAGGCAAGTAGAACAGACACAAAGCCAAAGGACTCACAGGCAGATGATCTCCTGATACAAGGGCCCGTGAGCCATGTCCAACCTGCTCTGAGGAAGCCAGGCACCACCAAGAAGCCCCAGAGCTGTGCACAGCTCAACAAGTGATACCTGCACTTGGCTGTCTGTCTATTGGCTGGCTTCTTTGCCCCACCCAGGAGACTCTGCGTATTCACCTGGAGCCATTCTCTCACCTCTTGTCTTAGCTACTTTCTTGTGGGTGGATCAAAATATTTGACACCTGCAACTAAGGAAGAAAAGCTTTATTTTAGGTGACAGTTTCAGAAGGTCTCAGCTCACTCATGGCAGGCAGCAGTGGTGGAAGGACATGGCAGAGGCCTAGCAGAGGAAAAGCTATTCACCCCGTGGCAGTCAGGAACAGAGGGAGGAAGGAAGGGCTGAGCTAGCATATACCTTCAGGTCCTGTCCCTGCGATCTGCTCCTTCCAACCAGGCCCTACCTCCCAACAGCACAGGACATCACTGAACACTCCACAATTCCAAATACACGAGGCTTTTGGGGGACATTCCAGACTCAAACCATAACATCTCTTCATTACCCTGCCTTCGGCTCTGTGGTGTGCCTGGATCCTTGGCTTTATAAGTGTACTGATTGCCCTTTCTGAGGTTCTTATTCATGGCCTACCTTCAAACCACTGGCTCTGCAATGGCCACCAGTACCATGCCCCATCCCATCCCACATACAACCCAACCTTTTTGGTATCTGTTCCTCTTGACCAAGATTCTCAGACCACATTTATGTCTTGCTAGTGAAGATACTTACTTCAGGGCCTCCTACTTCGGGCAGGATTTTTTTCTCCCCCAGCCCTTGCAAACCACTGAAATCCATCCCTTTGGTTCTTTCTGTCAATTCTGGAGGAGAAGTGAGGGATTACAAAGAGACAGACAGGATGAGGCGAACTTCCTACCAGGGATGTGCATCCCTGTGTCCACTGAACCCAAGTCAGCTAAAACTAAGTGTGAGGCTAGCAATTGTCCAATGCTTCCTCTGGCCTCCCTAATTCTGTAATTAGGGACACGCATAGGAGGACTAAAAAGGAAGCTGGTGATCGGCAATGGCTTCATCACAGCAGTTTCATCTTATATCCATGTTTGGAAAACAAATAACTACATTGATAACAAAAAAAAAATTTGAAAGCCTGTGTGCTGATCACATGAAACTGAGCGCAGGTGAGGGAAGGCAGGATCCCTCACTGAGGGACCCTGAGGATGACTTGTAGAGGCTGGTGCTTCTGTCAGACAGCACTTCAGGAAAGGCTGGGCTACATTTTTGTCCCTTAAAAAAATAGCTCAGTTGAGTCCAATTTTAATGATTTACTCGCTGAACAGAAGAATAAGAGAGAAAATGAGGACCACTTTTTAGCTGCTTAAATAGGCAATATGCTATTTGCTTGTGGCAATATGGGGGAATATTTTTAATCTTTCATTCTGAAATGATACAAGGAAATGTTCCCGAAGTTGTCATGGGCCCTAGTCCTCCTCACTCCCTTAGTACAGAGACCCTTGGACCCTTCCAGCAGCCTTCAAAGGATTTTCATCATGGCAAAACTCTTAAAGAGGCATCCCAAGTTCTATTCTGTTGACTTCACGCAAGTTCACATTTCTCCCTTATGGTCTATGGACTTCTCAGAGGTGGTGTTACGGACAAGCAAACAGCCCAGGCTGGCAACAGCTGAATAATGTGGAGCCTGCAGGGCAGAGTCTATGTGAGTAAAAAGACAAGCTCTGTCAGCAGAGCTCGAAGTCTAAAAGCCCTGATGTACCCTGCTGCTAAATCAGCTGACAGCGCTGGTACGTATTCACTTGGAAGGAAGCTTTGTAGGTATAAACACTGATCATCTCTGAAGGAGTAGATAAAGGATGAGCCCTGTCGCCCTAGAATCATTCATTCTCAGACGTTTGTGATCAGAACCTCTTTGAACATAAGACCTGGGAGAGGACCTAGTATTGCATAATGTTTAAGTTCATAGGCCTTGGAGTCAGACAAACACAAAGCAGAGATGTTCAAAGACTTGGGATAAAAGAAAGTTTACTAGAGGGCAGGGGACTGCTCACAGGAGAGAAGAAACAGATTAGGACAAACGGAAAGAAAGTAGAAGATGCAGCTGGGCAGTCTGGCTGAGGAACCAGAGCCATAATCAACAAGTTCTCAAGCTCAGGACTCCAAGTGGCAGAAGAAGGTTTTTAGTTGGGCTTCTCCTTGTGTCCTCAGGGTGGCTTGATAAAAGGCTTCAGGCACCATCAGAGCAGAGGAAGAGATTTTGTTTGGTTGCTGGGAAGTGAGCATGCCTGCCTGGGACCATATCCAGTCAACATCTATTGCACACCTGCCCCAGGATTCCTCAGAGGACAGGCATAGATTACCACCAAGTTCTTAGTGTATGCCCTGGCACATAGGAAGTCCTCTATAAGCATGAGGGCCTTTGATTACAGGTCTGTTCTGCGATTTCCTGTACAACATGGCTGTTGAAGCAAGTACCTGCTTCTGAGACTCCCTTCCTTCCTTTTGGAAGGGCACCTAAGCTATCCTGAACATAGACACTATTGTCTGGAGAACTTCAGGAAATTTTACTGATCACTAAACTCACACATGTCACTAAAAGTCCAACAATAACTATCCAGGACCAAGTCTCATTCGGAAAAAAGACTCTCGAGGAGGTTCCCTCAAATCTCATCAGACTGATTTTTGAGTTCTGTCTGTTTTGTTCACCCAAAGGAGACAAAAGAGCCAGACACAGCCTTACAGATCCTGTCTCATCTTAGTATTCCACTAAGTCAGGAGCAGGCTCTTTAAATTCATATGCCAAACCTCAAAAATTATAAGAAATATGCCAAAAAGGGGAATATCACTTGCTCCATGAATCCTAGCTATCGCCCTATGAAAAGGCTGCTGCATGTCTGACTCATCTATGGCATATTCTACCCCAAGCCCCAGGCCAGACTGGTACCAGTTCATGGTCTGTTAGGAGCTGAGTCATAGAGCAGGAGGTAAGCAGACAGCAAGTGAGTGAAGCTTCATCTGAATTTACAGCTACTCCCCCTCTGTCACATTACCACCTGAGCTCCACCTCATGTCAGATCACAGTAGTATCATATTCTCATATGATTATGAGCCCGACTGTTAGCCACTTGTGTGAGGGATCTAGGCTACCCCTTCACACACACCGTCTGATGATCTGAGGTAGAACGCAGGCAGTGTGCTAGAGATAGGGAGCAGCTGCATATGGAAACAGCGTGGTGAGTTGTGTGATTAGTTCATTATACAGTACAATGGAATGACAATAAAAATAAAGTACACGATAAATGTAACACATGTGACAAGTCTAAAACCACCTCCTTCTAGGTCCACGGAGAAGTCATCTTTCATGAAACAGGTACCTGGTGTCAAAAATTTTGGAGAGCTCTGTTCTAATTTTAAAATCAAGTATGTAGAGTGGGAAATCAGTCTGCAGCTGTCTGGCCAGTAAAGCCACTCTGCCTTGAAAAACAATCTCTGGGCTGCGGGAGAACAGACCTGAAGCACAGTCTCTGGGCTCTTTTCCACCTCTGTTTTGATACCAACCTCAATCCACTACAACAACATTTATCTTCAGCTTGGAGCCGTTTGGTGTCCTCCTTCAGAGTAACCATATCCATCGTTTGCTTATTTGAAATACATATGCTGAGATCCACCAGAAACCACTTACTTCATTAGATAATAGCAGGGCTACTACTGGAGTGTCTCCGGTGGGCAGAACAGGGCTTTCGATGCATCACCCACATGATCTCCATTCGTCACCACAGGGCATGGCAGCCCCATCCCTTTTTCTTTTTTGTAATAACTATTTGTACTGCTGAGTCACTAGAACGTTTTTCATTACATTGTCTAGAATTCTGCCTCCATTACATTCCCCATGATTGTTCTCTGCCCTCAGTAACTGGAGCTAAATGACTGGTGTGTGGGGAAGGGGCAGGGATGGCCTTAACTCAAAGATGACCTCAAGCACTTCCCCACCGCTTCAAGGGACAAATCTCCCCCAAGATTCTTCTATTGTTGATTTCTAGTTGCATCTACTATCATCTGAAAGAGTGCAGGAAATTGTCTTAATCCCTTTGTATTTATGTAAGTATATCTTACTGCCCAGAACTTGATTTATTTTGGAAAGGTTCTGTGTGCTTCTTAGAAAAAAAGTATACTCTCTTCATATTGAATGGAACACTTTGCAGGTTTTAAATAAGTCCATTTGTTCCTTGGTGTGGTTTTGCTCTGATACTTCTGTGTTTAATTTTGTGTGGTTGACCTGAGTATTTGTGAGAGTGAGATATGAACGTCCCCTATTATGATTGTGTTGAGTTCTCTTACGTCCTTTTATGCCCAGGAGTGTTTGTTTTATGAAGCTGTGTGCATCAACAATGGTTGTATGCATGTTTATACTTGTGACCCTTTCCTCTTTGATTGTTTCCTTGCTGGTCTAGGGTTTTCGTCTTTGTCTCTTATGATCAGTTTTGGCTTGAAGTTTTTTGTATCTAAAAATAGTATAGCTACACCTGTTTGTTTTCAGGATCTAGTGGCATATAATATTGCCTTCCAACCCTTCACTTCCAACCTGTGTTTCTTTGTAGATGAGGCTTGGTCTTTTTTATTTTTTTTCCTCTAAGACAGACTTTTATTCTATTGTCCGGGCTGACCTTGAATTCAGAGCAATACTCTTGCCTCAGCCTCCACAATGTGTCAGGATTACAGGCATGTATCACCACGCCTGGAAATTTTTATGTGATGCTGAGGGATCAAACCCAGAGCCTTATGCACACTAAGCAAATTCTCTAGCCACTTGGCTACATTCTTAGGCCCCAAGATGTCTCTTGCAGGCAACAAGTGGTTGTTTTTGTTTTTTCATCCAATCTGCCAGTCTCTATCTTTTGATTGGAGAGTTGAGTCCTTTGAATTTAAGAGTTCATATTATAAGATAATTACTTAATCATGTCATTGCCGTGGATTTTTTTATTTTGTGGTATTTTGGTTTTTAGCATTGGTGCCTTTTCTCCCTTTTGTTTAACTACATTCCCCTTTTTAAAAAATTTAATATAATTCTCTTTTGTTATTTTTTAGCAACAATTGCATATTCAATTTTGGTTTTGGTTTTCTCAGTTCTTTTCACTCATATAAAAATTAATGCATGTACATAGTTTAAAAACAAATAGTACTGAATTATTTACAATATAAAACAATACTGTCTTTTGTATCTGTCTAACTATTGGTCTTAACTACACTCTCCTGATGTGTATTTTCCTTGGGTTCTTTGTTGCTACTAATACTCCTGTTCCTTTCTACAATTCCCTTGAGTATATCCTACAATGTTGGTTTAGTGGTCGTAAATTTCTTGAGGATTTTTTGTCTTGGAAAATCTTAACTTATTCTTTGGTTTTGAAGCATAATTTTGCTGTTTATAACAGCCAAGGTTGACACTTGCTTCCTTTTACAACTTGAAAGATTTCACTCCGAGTTCTTTTGGTCTTTAAGGTTTGTGATGAGAAATCTGCAGTTATTCTGATAGCTTTGCCTTTGTAGGTTATTTGCTGTTTTTCTCTTTAGTATTCAATCTGTGGTTAATTTCTGGGACTGTGATCATAATGTGTCATGGAGAAGTTCTTTTCTGGTCCAGGTTATTTGGTATTCCATAAGTCTCCTGCACCACAATATTAGTTTCTTTTCCTAGATTTGGAAACTTTTCCTGCTATAACTTTAGTGAATAAATTTTCTATACTTTTGGTGAAGCACAAGGATGGGCTGATGAGAAAGTCTAATTTCTGTCTCTGTTTCAGGGCTCTGAATTTGGAGGCGGCAGGTCCCAATTGCTGCTGGAAGTTAGAGCAACTGGAGCCTGGAGAAGGAGGAAAGACAAAACAAGGATCCATCTGCATGAGGGTCAGTGATGTTCATGAGTCCATCAATCTCTCTGGGACCTGAGGGAACCACCTGGCCCCTCAGAACCTCTAGGGCCAGAGTTACATGAGCCAAGGCATTGTTTCTGTAAAATCTTCCCACTAAAGATTCTCCTAGCAGGACCAGCTGTTTGGCTGTGTTTAAACTGTCACACAGCCAAGGCAGTTGGCTTAATGGCACGCCCAAACTCCAAACCCAACAAGCACACCAGGTCTGCAGCCGCGCCAAAAATTTGTTCAAAACATCATTTGAATCAAACAGCCAATCAGTTTAAAAATACTCTAAGCCAAAAGCCAATTAGATTTGAAAACAAAGAAACTGAAAATAAAAGGTAAATGTATTCATTAATGTATTCACACATTCACTTATTATTTAAGCCTTGCCTTTTTCTAGAAAGGATCAAAGATTTCAAGAACCAGGTTATTTTTAAAAATGTTTAAGATGTATAATTCTACACAAACATTCTTCTTGCTGAGGAGCTTCAAAGGAGAAATCAATCAGACATAACTTTCTATTGTGTGATTTGTTTTTAATAGTATATCACATAGTTACAGAATTTAGGACATCACGATCTAATCCAGCACTGTCATTATTCAAAGGATTATGGAATCCAGAGATGATATCAACTTGACCAAGAGCACACAGCAAAATAAATGGCATGAGAAAATGTCTATTTTCCATGTTCCAACTGACCAATGTGCTACCATAGTAGGCTACAGATCACTCACTAACATCCATATAAACTGCTATATTTTCTGTTTACAGTGATGCAGGACAGGTTTTGATCCATCTCACTCTTGGATGGGAACAAGCCATAATCCTTCCAAAGTGGAAGATTTAGCAGATTTTCCTCATTAGCTAAGGAAATTTCCCATTTTTTCTGTCTTTCCATCCACTCATTCTCAAAATATCACAGGAAATCCTGTAGCAGAAATATCCACTGAGATCCCAAATCAAATCTTGAAAGTTTGGGGGGACTGTTGAGTACCCAGAGTTCAAGTAGGATGTCTAGATAACCTGCTGTGATAGGGCATTTGAGGGAAAGAAACCCCTGCCACAACCTGAGACACTTGTTCGCCCTACACAACCTTCAATATGTATCCTCTGCTTAGCAATTCTCATTGGATGTCAACCATAGTCTCTGAATTGGGCTTAGAATACAAAGGAAGGAATCACTCTCTGGCCCACTGAGGTCACCTGCTGCTTGCCTGCCCCATTCCTCTCAGCCACAGACCTGGGAAGAAGTGCAGGTCAGCCCATAGAGCCATCGGTCTGGAAAGAGGGGCATGCCCGGTGCCACTGCCCAAATGTCTTCTCCAGAAAGGTGAGGCCAGGCTTTCAGGGCTCCTCTTCCCTGGTCAGAGGGGAGGGAAAGGGAGATGTGACAGCCAGCAAAACTTGGCCACTGTATGTTCTTTCCTTTAGAGCCGACACAGGAGCATTTCAGGGCTCTTTAGAAGGACTGAAATCCATGCTTTAGGGGAACTCAAGTTCAGCTTTGCCCGGCCTTGCAGCAGGAAGCCTGCTGAGCCTCCCAGGTTAGACTGTACTGCCTAGTCCATTTAAGCAACAGAATAGCTCCATGCTTCCAGACCTGCTCTAAGTAAGCACTCATAGGCCAAGAGAAAGGGCCCTGTTCCTAATGTGAAAAGCTCAGGACTTCCTACGGTGCAGCTGGCGCCTCCAGAAATAGAGCAGGATTTGAGCAAACAGCTTTCAGCTTTCGTTGGTGAGCAGGAAAGGCTGAGTGTGACTGGCAGGCTCGTTGGTGGCTAGTGACTCAGACCCTCCCTCGCTCCACATCACTCTTCCTGCTTGGGTGCTTTCCAGTAGCTGCGCTCTGCCATCAGATTCCCTCTCTCAGAGCCCACTTCTCCAGTGTTCCATGTCCTACCAGCCAATTGCAGCTCTGGGGAGGCCGGGGAGGCCCTCCCTCCCTCTTCCTTTCCTCATAGGTTATTTACATTGCGTGCTAATTTCTCTTTTGAAATTGATTAGGTCTTGAACAGCAACTCAGCTTGGTTTCCAGAACACCTCTTGCCCGGCTCTGCTTCCATCTGAGGCAGACGACGATTTATGTTTATCTCCACCAGAGGCGGGACTGTTTTGAAAACTGCTTTTCAATTCTGGGCCTATGCCCAATTATTACCAAAACAAGTTGATAGAACAAAGTAAAAGTGTATTCGCAGCGCTGATTCAGCAAAGGTTTCCCAGGATATCTTGCACCCCCCAGAATTTGCTCCCACGCTCCCTTACCTGTCTCCAATTGGTTCTTATTCATCCAACATCTCATGGGTCCTGACTATGAGCCAGACACCATGCGTGGGCTGCAGATGTGAGGAAGTTCGGGCTCTGATGCCCTGCCACCCTCCAGAATGGGAAGGACCAGGATAGAGTTATTCTCAAACACTGGGGGAGTCTCAGGGAGATGCAGGCATCTGACCCGCCCCACCGACCGGCCCCACCCAGCTCACAGTACTCTCAGCTTCTCACTCTGCGTTGGCCTCCTTCACTGCCTTCCCGTCTGCCCTTTTCTTCCCTCGGCCTGCAACGATCTTTTTCCAACTCTTCACTTAGCCAGTTCCCTCCATCTATCAGCCTTGCAGAGGTCTTGTCTCCCTTTTATCATCCCCTATGGCCTTCCCACATTGACCCCCAAAGTCTCTGTCACATTAGCATCCCTCCACCGCAAGTATAGCCTCACTGCCTGCCATAACCTTGTTGGTCTATTTGCACATTCCGTATTGCTTACTGTACCAAAACAAAATGTATCTTCACAAGGGTGGGGACTTTAGCCTGGATTCATCCGTACAGCCTCGATGCCCTAAACAAGAAAATAAAAAAATAAAGTCTGAGAGAAAGCAGGAAAGGTTTCCTCAGAACCCAGCTTTAGGAGGTTGCCAAGTGAACAGCTATGCAGGTGAGAAGCTCCTGTACAAAGGCAGGAAGTGTTAGGAAGACCGTGGAGAGGTGGTGGAGTAGAGGATGAAGCGAGGCAGACAACAGGTCCCCTGGGCATAATCTTTGGATGCCAATTTCACCCATTTTTTTTCATTTTGGTTTAGATTTTTCCCCACAAGGAGAGTGCCATAAATTGAATATCCCTTTTAAAACTCGGATTCATATATTGATGGTTTGGGGAGGTGGGGCCTATGAGTACTAATTGGGGTTAGATAAATTCACAGAGAGGGCTCTTACGATAGGACTCCTTGACTTCACAAGAAGAGGAAGAGGGAGCTGAGCTGACACACACTTGCTTTGTCTTGCCACAGAGGACCTTCTTCAGGTTACGAAGCAGCAAGACGCCTGACTGGCTGATAGCATCACATTCTTGAGTCACCCGCCCTCCAGACCCACGAGCTAATAAAATCTCTATTCCTTATCAATTATCCATTTTGGATTTGTTAAAGCAACAAAAATACCAGACTAAGACAACCAGTGACAAGGTCACCGATCAACTAAACTTGAAGGAAACAGCTAATCGTATTTCACGATGATATTCTGCCAACACATTCTGCCGTGAAATCTCCTGGGCTCTATGCCAGTGTCTTTATTAGGACTATCACTATCACTTACTAAGTACTCACCATGTGTCAAGCACTTCACAACTATGATCCTCACAAAATTTTTAGGAGAGATATTATCTTCCCTACTTGGCTGATGAAGACACAAAGTGGAAAGAGCAGACTGCTCAGAATTACTAAGTGGCAGAACTAGGATTTGAACTTAAGCATTCAGACCCCAGAGCTCTGTCCCATGGCCTTCCATGCTAAGAGTGGAGAAAACTTCCTGGTTTTGCACAAAAGGACGGCCAAGACCAAGGGTCCCACATTTTTTACTGTCTTCGTTTCCAGGCATACACCCAGTTGCCCATGAGAGAAGTCATTCACCATCATACCTGGCTAGAATGTTCCATTTGCCTTCCAATCCTTGCTTCCTCTACTCTGCAGAGAATCACAAAGATGGCATATGTTGCCAATGCCAGGTCATCAATTCATTCTCAATTTAGCTTCTCACTTCACTAAAAACCTGATCTACATCTTCAAAAATGCCCCAGGAAAGTGGAAGAATAAAATAAGAATAAAATGTCAGACTAAAATTACTGCTGAATGTTTTTATGCAAAACATGCATCTTTTAAGCCCTTGGTTGACTGAAGGTACTCATAGGATAAAAGCAAAGGCCCTTCTTAGGGAACTACCTAGTCATCCTTCAAGTTCCAGCTCAGTGGCTTCAGAACACCTCTCTCTTTCATGTCAAATTGATTCTCAAAGCATTGCTCCTTCTTGACTCTTCTTACAGCACTATTATCATTATCTGAGAGATTATCTGTTTAACATCCGTCTTCTTCACTACAGTGCAGGCTCCATGAAAGGCAGGAGACTCCTGCCCTTCCCCCGTCCTGTATTCATGGGTCCGGCACAGGGCCTGTTCTCACAGGATGCTCAAGAAGAATAGGCTGAATGGATGAATGTGATTGGAAGGCAGAAGTAACTGAGGGGCAATTACTTTTATCTCTTTAATTTTAAGTGTAGTTTGGGTAATATCTTCCCTGTATTCTTTTTAAAGCGATACAATAAAATTAAGTGCTTTATAAATCATTAAGTGCTCAGCAAAATTTCTGGTAAGGAACTATCAACGAGGCACTTGGGAATCACTGTCAGCAATGCAGACATCCAGAGTAGAAGATAAGGTGAGAGAAGGGATGCAGGCTCTTCCCTCATATGAATGCAGATGCCTTGGAAACCTGCAAATCCAGCCATCAGAATGTCATGTGAGGTCAACTGTGGTTTGGGGAATCTGCTCAAGAGGTCATGCTTACAGTAGAACAGGGCACCATAGTCTTTGCGGTTGAACCTCAGGTCAGAGGTCATGGCTGTTTTCAGAAGAGACACGTGTAAGCATGTGCTGTGGGAACAGACTGAAAGATGAGCCCATGGGTCTCAAGAACAGAAATGTCCTTGCAGCTACAGAAGTGAATCCATCACACTTTGAAGGGAAACCCACCAACCACCTCCCTCCATATTCAATTATTGCTAAATATTTTAATTTCTAACCTCGTGTTCCAGCTGAACCAATCCCTAATTTTTAATAACCTCTTAAAGAGAACCCCAGCTTTGAAGAGTGAAAACCAAGACCCAAATCCCAGGCAATAAAAATGCTACTGCATATTAAATCCCTGCGATGTGCCCACCACTGAGGTAATCACGCATCATATTTGGTGTCATGTGTTATTCTGAGCATTCTTCAATACAGGCAGTAAGACCACCATCCCATTTTACAGGGGAGGGAATGAGGCTTGTGCCTGCCCACGGTGACACCATTCCATCTTGTTCGCCTTTCCACAGAATGTGGAGAAACCCCACAGCAGGGTAGCCATGGCAATCAAGTGGACTGATGTGGGTGTGCTTTAAACTAGGCTGAACTCCCTGCACCAGCACTGCCAACACCCCCGTTTAGCTTGTGAGCAACACAGAATGTGGGGTGCCACTCCAAACCTACTGAATCAGAGTCTACTTTTATGAAACCGCTGGGCAATACATGAGCACACTGACATTTTGAGAGGCCCCGATGTAGGAGATTATTAGTGTGGGGCCCTAAGTTGTTAAGCTGTCATCTGACGAGTTACTACCTTCTTGGTATGGCTGGCGGAAAGTCTCTCTTACTAGACTATGTTACTAAAGTATTACTTTGACTATTCCCAGGTCCATTCTCCAGAAACTTTAATGTGACTACAAATCAGAAGGGAATTTTGATAGAAAACAGATCCTGATTCAGCGGGTCTGAGGTGAGCCTCTAGAATCTGCACTGCGGATATGCTCCCCCATAACCCATCAAGACTGCAGACCACACTCTCTACCAGAGGCTAGAGGAACCCGAAGGACCAACACCTCAATCTACAAGGCAGAAAAACACATTTTGCCCTTGGATGGCTGCAGTCAAGGGAAGGTATCCCTGTGACAACACTCCCAAGAACAGGAGCGCCTCTAGTCCTCCAGTACACTCCGCACCAGTTCCTGTCCTTCCCAAAGGAGGTACGTGCCATCACTGGAGGAAAGCTCATCTGTCAGTCTCGCCTCTCCCTGCTGAACACCGCCTAAGAAATCCCACTGTTCACGTAGCCCTCAGACCCAACCAGGCCTGGCCCCTTCCTGCCTCCCTAACTTCCTACAGCGTCCCCTCCACCCAACGGCCTCCACGGCCTCTTTCCCTGTTTCTCCAACATGCCAAGGTTTTCCTGCCTTAGGGTCTTAGCACCTGCTCTCCCCTCGACCTGAAATGCCCTCCTGCAGCTCTTTGCATAGCTGGCCTCATCTTGTCATTCATACCTCAGCTCAAATTTCACCTCCTCAGCAAGGCTGTCCCTGACTGACCTGCCTCGCCTGGTGTACCCACACTCCACCCCAAAACTCTCTACCACACAATTTTTTCTTATCCCTTATCAACTGAAAAACATTTCCCTTGCTTATTTACTTACTGGTTGCTTCCCCTAAACACGCCCTAATACTTTATGAAAGTAGAGACCTTGTCCACAAGCTTCGCACCTAGTAGGTGCTCAATAAGTTGGTGCAGAGTGAATGGACGGATGTGTCCTAACACATCCCAAGGAACCCCTAATTTGCTGCTCTTGTGACAAGAGGAGGGAGAGACTAAATACTGTGCAAGATCACAAAGGTCGTCATCTTTCCTAGGTGTGGAGCTTGGGATGGTAAGCAGAGCGGGCTCCCTGGAGAGGGCAATGTGTAAACTCACCTCAGAAGGGAGAAAGGAGTTTTCAGGCAACAACAGGTGTAAAGAGCTACCCAGGCAGAAAGGACAGCTTGGGCAGGGGTGTGGGGGCTGGCAAGTGCAGCCTGGGAAACGGTGCAAAGCTGCTGGATGGAAGGAAACTCAGTGCGTGCCCCAGCCCAGTCAGTGGCAACACATAGACACAGCCCTCTGTGTAGAGTGGCAGAGCCTGGCATGCTCCCAGAACCAAGCATCAGAGGGCACTGCCCTCCCTGTGGCAGGCCTCAGCCACACCCTCAGGCAAGAGGAACCCGGCCTCTGCAGAGGGGAGACAGGGCAGGGCTAGGACGGGCCAAGTGGGACTCAACTTCAGCTTCCTCCCCACCTCAGCCCAGGAGGTGTTCCAGAGATCTTCCGACTCCTGTGTGTGTCTCCATTGTTCCTTTATTTTGAGGGTCCATGAAGTTTTCTATCAAAGGTCAGACCGTGAATACTTACAGTGGTATGAGCCAACAACTCACCTCCAGGTTGTCAGCTACGCCCCTCTGCTGTCGTTGCAGAAGGCAGCTGTAACTGGTACACAGCAAATAGATGTTTCAATGTTATTTACTAAAACAGCAGGCTTGTGTTTTGGTTTATGGGACCCCTGCCACTTCTGAGTCACCACAAACTGCACAGCCTGTCCTGTTTCCTCCTCTGCAGCCTCCTGTCCCTGCCCCCCTCCCTCAATTCTTTCCACCCAGGTGACTCCACCTCGCTTGGAGTCCACAGGGCTTCCTTCCACATGTGGCTAGTATATTCTCTCTCTCTCTCTCTCTCTCTCTCTCTCTCTCTCTCTCTCTCCCTCTCCTCTCTCTCTCCTCTCTTTCCCCTGGCCACAAGACACATGGGCTGGGCATCTGCCCTCTGCTGGACAGCTCCACCATGCCCTTTCCCCCTTGGATCCAGCCAACCACCCATGGACTGAGATCTCTGAAACTTCGAGTTAAATAAACCTCTCCCTCTTAAGTCATGAGTGTCAGGTATTGTGCCTCAGTGACATAAATGTGACTAAGGCAAAGTCAGAGTCAACAGCAGTAAGGTGAATTTACGCTTCTGATGAGGCTGTCTAGAAGTCTTTTAAGAAAGCTTGTCCAACACCACAGAACCAGAAAGAGTTCAGGATTCAAAACGTACCTCCCTCCCTCCTCTGAACAGTGCCCTTTCCCCCAGCAGCACCTCTGAGGTAAAGCGAGCTACATCCCACGTCCAAGTGGGGTTTTCTGAACCAACGTAGACATCACACTGCTTGATGAGAGCTGGGTGAAGGGGAGAACAGAGCTCTGGCTCCTGACCTGAGCCACTGCGCTGATGTCATGCTTTCAGGACCAGCCTATCAAGGTGACAGGAATGACCTTTTGTATCTCTAGCTGAATACCTCAGAGCACTCTTAATGGTGACCTTAAAGTTCTATCTATGTAGTACCAAAACAACAGCTCCATTCAGGCCAAAAATAATAAATGTAAAAATCACTATTGATCTGAAGTTTAGAAGAGCGTACCACTCATTTCCCACGTCTTCCTCTTCACTCCTAACAGTCCTTCCCAGCAGGACGTCAGAGCGGGGTGGGGGGGGGCATCTCCTGCCCCACCTTAGTCCCTCTGCAACATCACCCTCCGCCATCTTCCCAAGCGCTTCCTCCCCTAAGTGAATGTCTATCTGTTTATCAATTTTCAAATGCCTCTGCCCCTAAGACAGAAGCCCCCAGGGAAGAATGGGTATGTCCTGTTTAGGGCTTTACCTCTAGGGTCTAAAATCTGATTCAACGCACAGAAAAATACTTCCTCCACGAAGGCAAGTGGGAAACTCTGTATTCTGAATAATCGATGGTGTATGTCAAGTGGAAAAAGGCAAATATTTCTGATGATATTCCTATCATTAGAGTTAGAAATTATTCAGAAAACTGAATGAAAAGGTGCAAAATTTGGTAGCAGAGGGCATTAAGGAGAACTTGAACAAAAAGGTGCTTGCAAACAGGGCCGAAGTGTGCCCAACATAGCTATGTGGGGGGAAATTTGTCACCATCTAAATTAAAAACACGCAAACCCTTAGGATATGAAATGACAGAATTATATATTTGTTGCAGCAGCTTGTAACAGTGAAAGATTAGAAACTCTCAAATTTACCACCACTGCAGCACCAGCTAAATCACCTATGACTTCCATGATACAATGACTCGGCAGCTGTAAAAATGAATGAGGTGCTCATTTAAAATTTTTTCCTAGATTAATACATGAGTAAAAAAAAAATGGTGGTGAAAGCAGAGTGTATAGTATTCCCAAATTTTTAATGGTGGGATAAGTTTGTCAATGTGAGATTTGAAATTTGCCATTGAATTGTCTACAAAAGCCCAAAATATTCCCAGAAGAACATACAGTAAATCAATAAGTTCTGCCTCTGGGTGGAGAAGACAGGGGCAAGGGAGGCTTCTCATGCTATTCTCTCTTTGATTTGTTTTATTTGCAAATTATTATAATGTATTTCTGTTTATATACATTATTTGAATTACTTTTTAAATAAAAATTAGCTGTTTCAATGTGTGTGAACCCGAGGGAAGATCCTTCGGGGCGATGCGTTCATCGGCCTTCTGTAACGGTAACATACGTGCACATCGTGGAGGGAGCACGTAGAAGAGCGAAGCTGCTCACCTCATGGCAGCCAGGAGGTAAGAGAGAGAAGAAAAGACTGCTGCGCCAACGTCTCAGGTGTCCCTAAGGCCTTGCTGTGACTTTCATCCGCCCACTAGGCCATCCTCTTAAAAGTTTCCCTCTTTTCCTCATAGCAGCAAGCTGGAGTCTAAGTCTACAGCAGAGATTGAAGAAAAAGAAGTTAAGTCCAGCTCTGCCATAGACACTGAAGCTGATGATGATGTTAACATTGTGTTAAGTTGTCCCCTTCCCTGGGAGTCATCACCCCCATCGATATGATAACAGGATTGACTAGGAAATTGTGTGTGTGTTTGTGGCACCAGGATTAAATTCAGGGTCTTCCCTTTGAGCTACATCCTTAATCCTTTTGTATTGTTTTATCTGAGCCAGGGTCGAGCTAAGATGCTAAGTCTTCTAGGCTGGGCTCAAATTTGTGATTCTCCTGCCTCAACTTGCCAAAGTGCTAGGATTACAGGCCCGCAACACTGACAAGCCTGGTCTAGGGGATGATTTTAATGTCCCATGCTGCTCTGATCATCCGCTCTGTGGCATGTTTTACTTAATTTGAATTAATTCAAGTACCTAGAACTTACATATTGGATACTGATTTTTAATCGGTTTTATATCATATTATTCCTCTCTCTCTTTCTCTATCTCTCTGTCCCTGATCACCTTTTTAGTGAGAGCTCCTTCCTTATCTCTGCTGAAGATGGGAACTGGGTCCTAAAGAGTCCTATGGCCTTGGGATATGGTGGAGGATCCCAAGTGGATGGAAATTCGCCCCCCGCCCCAAATAAAGGCAGAGATCAAGTGGCACAGAGAAGCAAATACACCAGGAGGGAGAGCATCCTCTCAAATGCACTCTGAATTTCTGTACATCCACTCAGCTAAATATTCCACAAAACCAGATTCAGCTTCCTTCTTTGCACATCTGCATATGTGGGAGTTGAACTGTGCTGAGTACTAGATTTTGGATGATGAAGACACACTGGCTTCATCTTCTGGAAGTGCACGTTCTCCTTCCAGTAGCAACATTCTATTTTTCTATTTGAGAGTTTCCTGCCCTTCACCACTGACCCTTCTCCAGGTGCCTCAGGTGTGCCAGGCTGGCCAAATGGTGAAAATTTGCTTTCCTGTGACCGGGAACATGGGATCTGAAGCTTTTGTCCAAAGTGCTGGAGAACAGGATGTTGTCCTTTCTGTTGCAGTTGAACTTGGGAGAGGAGGCACAGAAGACATGGGGCTGTGGCTCACCACCTGAACACTGCACGGGGTAGAAAAGCAAAGCCAAGAGATGGTGACAGCGTGAGCTGTGGTCACCCTCCTCCCAGAAACAGCTGGTCTTTAAGTCGCATGAACCAATACGTTTCTTTCTTTATTTTAATTACATAACCAGGGTGGGTTACATCCTGTGCCTGAACACGCATATCCTTCCCCAAACTCGGAGTCACTTTTTCTTCAAACATGCTCTGTCCCTTTTCTCTCTCCACTTTGGAAATGTGTGTTATGTACACGGTAGCTTTCTTGATGGCATCTTATCTGTCTCATAAGCTTCCTTCATTTTGCTTCTCTGAAATTATCTTCTAGAAATTTTCAAATGTTTTTTCAAGCTCACTGATTCTTCCGCTTGATGAAGTCTGCTGTTGGTGCTTTCTGCTGAAATTTTCCAGCTCACTCATTGTACCCAATATGGACTGGTATTTGCCAGTTAGAGAAGAGCTTGCTTCCAAAGTTGTGATTTTTCTAGCAAACTATACTGAGACTTCCGGAGGCCTGATGTGGCCTCATGACTCCTGGGAAAGGTATGCCAACAGAGAACAGATGTGAAACTCTCTTGACTAAGAGAAATGTCCTGACTCAGTCCTCGCCTCATTGTTTCATGTTTTCCAAGCTTGGTCCTTCAGGTTGGCATACTAGAAGGAATTTGTCAGTGTGTGTTCCAGATGGGCAAGTGCATACGTTTGCTTCGAGGTTTTGTGGGTGTTTCGGCCCTCAGAAAGCTGTGTTTGGCCTGGCAGGATAGTACGCACCTGTAATCCCAGTACTCTGTGAGGCTGAGGCAGAAAAATCAAAGTTTGAACCTGGCCTGGTTAATTTAGTGACTTAGTAAAACACTGTCACGAGATAAAGATTTTTAAAAGGCTAGGAACTGACCTCAAAGTAAAAGTCTTGGGTTCGATCCCCAGAACTAAAAAAAAAAAAAAAAAAAAAAAAGCTATGTTATTGCCATAGTAAAATTTTTCCCTCTACCTGTCCCAAAAGAATTTCTACTCTGAAGGACACATTTGCCTCTGTGCAACCCTGAATCATTTGTGCTGCGTTCACTCCTCTGAGCTCAAATGCTTTGCAACCTACAAACAGTAAATGTGTTGATGACAAAAAGTACAACGGATTGCAGAGATGCCATTTTATACCTTTGTGAAACAAATTATAGGAATTGAGTTCTAGAGATGGAAACAATGGAAGTTTACTCTTGTTATTTTTAACCTGGCCTTTGTGGTTTTCCCAACTTGGATAATCTGATTTGTTTAACTGAGATTCTTACTGAAGGAACTTCTATTGGTTCTGATCCAGCTGACATCTTCCAAAAATAAATACTAAGGAAAAATGAGAAATTTTTCTGAAAAAGAAAAAGGCATTCATTCAAAATATTTTGAAAGCAAAACTCACACAAATATACACTATTACTTTTTGAAGGAATCAGGTTATTAATTTGCAATTTACACAGAGTAAGATTCATCCTTTTTAGTTTTCACAGTTCTACATATTTTCTGACCCATGCACTCAATTCTGTCAACTACTACTACAACCAGTACATACAAGAGTTCCATCATTTCAAACAATTCGCTTGCGTTCCTTCATCATCAGTCTCCCCCCTCACACCTGACAGCTGCAGATCTGTTTTCTGATCCGATAGTTTTCCAAGGCATCATACTGATGGAATTTTAGGCTCCCTTCGGTTCCCACAATGCACCGGAAACTCCTCCAAGCTGTTACACATATTGAAAATCTCAGTAGTGATACATCATGTGAATATATCAAGTTGTTTATCTTTTCACTATCTGAAGGACACTGGGATGTGTCAGTTTGAGGCAACTCTGAATAAAGACACTATAAGCATTTGTATATATCATAGGTTTTTATGTATGTGTTTTCATTTCTCTTGTGTGAATAAGTACCTATAAATATGATTCAGAGATCAAAGTATTGTTCAAAGTGGCTTTCCGTCTGACATTCCCAGATGTAATACCGCCATCCTCATTGTTAAATGGGTGAGAAATTGCTTTAAATAGGTATACTACATGGTCATGTCCTCAGTGAGACTCGAGAAACCTCATTTTTGTGGTTGAGCAAGATAATCTACAGATATGAGTGGATTGTTTGTCTAACGTGAGTTGTCTCATAGGAGACCTACAGTATCATCTCTGGCCTGGATCTCAAAAATACACAAACCCAGAACCTTGGTATTTCAGAGGAAATTAGAAGTCACTAGTTCAACATCTTTGAGTAGGGCTGTTTTAGTGAAATCATAATCAACTCTCTGATGCTGTGTTATCTAGATCCTATATTTACTGCTCTAGTGAAACTGGGCGTGTGACCTCGTCTTTAAAACTTTTGTGTCTTCATCTCTGTAGGGTTTTTGTGAGGCTCAGGAGAAACATGCAGGGAAAAGAGATCTGGAAGTAGGAAACAACTAAACAGCGTTAATAAGGAAGACACTGCCAGTGATTTTAGTGTTTTAGGGACAACCTAAGCCAGTCTAGGCATACTAAAAATGTGAAAGCTCTGATGATGTCATTAAAAGATTTTAGAACTTAAAAAAAAAAAAAACTAGAGAACTTGTATCAAGTCTCAGTTTTTAATGATAGTCTTTGTTAGGAAAAAAGAGGCCCTGAATGATCAATGTCACACGTGGGGAATTCAGGGCATCGACCTTCTTCTTGAGTATCAATTATCGCGAACAGCCTTCTTCTAAAGGCCGGGTTTGAATATCAATCAGAGCCAACCAATTTTTTTTTAATTCATGTAAATATGTGCTACAAATTCATTTATATGTTGATTGCATACAACCTGGGGGATTGGTGCTCATACATATCACTTCTTGACCTTTTTTCTCCCCATTTCTCCACTCCCCCACCCCAGTGTCCCTTTCATCACAAAGCCGCCTGTTCCCCTATTTCCTTCCCTTCTCTTACTTTACGCTCTTGGAGGCATTTATATTTTGGCGATCTCACACAAGAAGTACCATGCCTTATTTAATCTTTTGTGTTTGGTTTATTTTGCTAAGCATTAATGTCTCACGGTGTGCCTAATTTTCTTACAAGTACTTCAAATCTGTTTTTCCTCATGGCATTTCATTGTGTATATATACCGCATTTGCTCTCTCCATTCATCCTTTGATAGGCATGTGAGTTATGTCCAGGATTTAGCTATCATGAGTCGTGTTGCTGTGAACATGGTTGTGCATGTGTCTGTAGGATAAGACAACTTTAGATATTTTGGAAAGATGCCCAGGAGAGGTGTAGCTAGATCAAATGAGATTTCTATCTTCAGCTTCTTAAGGCATCTCCAAACTGATTTTCATAGTGGTTATAGGAGTTTGCAATTCCACCCACAGTAAAGAAACATTCATTTTCTCCCACACTCTCATCAACATTTGTTGGGTTTTTTTTTTTTTTTTTTTGACTCAAAGACAAACCCAAGCACCCTCAGGCATCTGATCTTCGACAAAGAGGCAAAACCATTCACTGGAGAACAGTGCTGGGAAAACTGGCTCTCCACATGAAGAGGAAAGAGTCGAGGTCCGTATCTTTCACCCTATACGGTAACTCAAAATAGATCAAAGAACTAGACATCAAAACAGAAACAATGAACCTGCTGGAAGATAAGCTAGGTAAAGCACTAGAAGACATCGGACAAGAGAGGATTTTAAGAGCAGAATGCCAATTGCAGGCGAAATAGAACAAGGATTATCACACAGGGCTACATCAAACTGAAAGCTTTTACACAGCAAAGGAAATCACGCAGTGAAAATACAACGGACTCTTAAACGATTATAGCAGGCCAACCCTACCACCCTGTAACAACCACCCAAACTAAAGTTGCCCTCCCTATCACATCTCCCTCTCTGGTTTCCTCTTAGCACTAATCCGCACCTACGCTCTGTTCTATATTCTCTTGGCTTTATTGGACTTCTGCTCCGCCCAGGTAGGAACTTTGATTATCTCCATAGACTGGCACATAATAGGTCCTTAATAAATGTTTATTGAGTGATGATTAGAAAATGGACTTTAATCAAATTATTCACACTGAATAGGTTTGACTAAATGAAAGAAGCCTTCTTTGATAAATTTAAGCCACTTGTGTAGGTAACTTTAGGCCACATCGGAGCATGAGAATTATTCAGGCAACTAAATACGAGGAACCTAAATCCCATTGCCGTGCTGTAATCTCTCAGTCCTGTCCTGTCTTGCTCCGCTAAGGGACACATTGTATGAGCAGCACCAAGTGTTAACTTGTTAAATTGGTTACACCCAGAAATGTTGAGATTATTTAACAATGCAACTATATGAGGTCATATCAAGAATTCCAAGGAAAGGCAGGGTTTTCAAAGACTCCAGTTTAATGCCAGGGAGCTATTGTTTCTGAAATGATTTTTAGAAAATTAAAAATTAACTCAGTAACTGATCTCTTTCATGGTAATTTATTGTGCCTAATTCTTTAATTTGAAATTCTTTAGCTTAGATCTATCCTATAGTCATTCTATTAGTGCCACTTTTTAGAAAAAATATACAAACCAAATGCTTCCAACTTTAATTTTGTTTAGATTTTAACCACTGTACTTCATCTGTGTAGAGGGGGGCTGAAAGCACATATTTGCCAACTATATTTGCTCTAGATAAAGATTGCTTTCCACCATAGGTAAAGTTTCTAAATATTTTCACAGGATTTGAATCTCAAGGAGGGCAGGCAACTCCGGAGTTATTTTCATTGGCCTATTCCTAGCGACTGAGACAATTCTGGGCACATAGAAGGAATCTGAGAAGTATTTTCTGAATGTGTAAATAAACTCAGGGAAACATGGAATGGAAACCTCCCGTGATTTACTCAGGAAGAAGCCAAGCTGGGCTCATAGGTAATGACTCTATTCAGGAGCAGAATAGCCTCAAATCCATGGTCTGAGGCATAAATGATGAGACTTTTCCCCCCATGCACCCCACATGTGGCTGGGTTTCCCATCCAACGCAATTTAACAGTATTTTCCTGAGAGCCTCACTGCACACTGACACTGAAATAGCTAAGTGCCAGGAATGACTCCAGAAACACAGCATAACGTATAATGAGGGAGGATGAGTGTTTCCATGAGGATCATCAGATTAAGACTTAGAACAAAGTTCTGATCCCTCCCACATAACTTAATGAGCGTGGGAAGCTCACCGAGTCACATCCTTACTCAGAGCCTAATCCAAAAATACAGGGGGTTCTTTAGATCATGGGTTCTCTTTAATGAAAATAGCCATTCTGTAGGTTAGAGTGAGCTTATATGATAAGTACACCCACAGGTCTTTTTCAAGGGGCTGGAATAGCTCAGCAGTTAAAGCACTTGCCTAGCAAGTCCAAAGCCCTGGGTTCACTTCCCCAGCACCATATAAGCTGGGAGTGGTGGTGCATGCTTGTGCCTGTAATCTCAGTACTTGAGAGGCTGAGGCAGGAGGATTCAAGGTCAGCCTGGGCTCCATAGTGAGTTCAGGACCTGCATGGACTACAGTGTAAGACCCTGTTTCAAAAAAAATCTTATTTAAGATAAGAGTGTCTCTCAGATTAAGTAAAGCCCCCTTTGGTATCCAAATCCAAGATGAAGCTAATGCAGCATACGTTCCCCACATTCATGCTATGGTATAGTCTCTGCAACAAATCTTGACTGACTGTGGGCAATAAATAGAATTCAGCAGTAGTGACAATGTGTGACTTCCACGGTGAAGACCTAAGAAGCCTTGCAGCTCCCATCTAAATTCCCTCAAATGCTGATTCTCTTAGAACTCAAGCACCATGCTTTACTCTTCGTGGCCCAAGCCACATAGGGCAGCCACGTCTGAATTCTCCAATTGGCCATAATCTCAGCCACACTCCCAGCTAACAGCCTATGAGCCCCAGCCCTGTGAAGGAGCCATGCTGGGTGCCCAACTAGCATGACCCTCAAATTCCTCCAGCCTCAGCCACCATGTGACTGAGGAATAACTGGTTTGATCCAAAGAAAGAAAAGCCCACACAAGCTCAGTAAACCCTAAACATCAAGAGATAGTAGTAAGAAGGCATTTCTTTATGTAACAAAGTTTCCATGTGGCTTATTACACAGCCATAAACAAGTGAAACACTAGTAGATTCCGTCTATGGTTCTAAACCGCTCTCACAAGCTCTTCATAGTCACATGTAAAAGACTTCGCCTTTCTTAGCATAAGCTACCCAATAGAACGTTTTATTTAAAACATCTAAAAACTAAATTTTGAAGTTGGGGGGGGTGTTCTATTCAATTAGTAAAGGTTTCTTCTGGTCATGAAACAATGAAGTTGAGTTTTTTAAAAACACATTGTAAAACACATTGACCAAAAATACATTTCTGTGACTAATAGGTTCATAGTTCTTATGATCACATTTTTGTAATTATCCTATTTTAAATAATCTTTCCCTTAAGCCACAGAAATTTTTGGAAGTTACAATTCTATATCCAAATTATGTCTTGCAAGTTACTTCTCACAACAAATAAAAGCTCAGAAATCCTAAATCAGGTCACTTATCATTTCATGGCTCAAGAACAATGATCCCCTATAATTCCAATGTTCAAAGGATGTCACTTTGCTTTCTTCTTTGGATTTGTGATTCGGATTATCTGGCCTAATTGTGCCCTGCTAAGCCCAGACACGAAGGAACTAAAAGGAACCACCAACCAACACTCATAGAAGTATGCCCAGTACATACATAACAATGTCTTGGGTTGTGGGAAATTTTCTCTGGTCATTGGTTCTATGATTTCTTTTCTTTGCATGCTTTAGTTCCTTTTGGAGTCACTGAGTTCCTTTCTCCAGCCATTTTAACATACCAAAGGCTTAAATCATAAGGTCAACACTTAACTTATTATCTATCTATTATATTCAACCCATCATACTAAGTTCTTTGGACACCATATCTCATTAATTTTATAATGAATTTATGATGCAAATATTTATTATCCCTATTTTACAACTGAAATAGCCACAGCTCCGAACAGTGAAGTGTTTGGGTAATGACTCACAGATCTCAAATATTTTAAGATTAAATGAGAGCTTAAATCTACCTCTCAAGCAGCATACATGTAACTGAAAAAAAATCTTTGATTTCACACACCCAGAAATCACACCACAGTTGTTGAGTCATTGGACAGAAGCCATAGCTCAGCCAACAGAAATGTGTATCCTTTGAAATCCTCCAAAAGGAAGGAGTTAAATCTGAGATTTGAGAACAGCAAAGTGTGGACATGTTCAGATTGTTTATATCAGTACACTCATGGGAATAATTCTGTATTATCCAACTGTCATAGGTAGCTTCTCTATCTGAAAAATTTGTATCATCCTTCTAGTGTACAAACACTGAAATTCCACACTCCTGAGTGGCCAGGGTCCCAGAGGAGACTCCTAGAGACCCAGAAGGCTTAATGCCATTTCCAAGGCAGCTAGGATAAGTTAGTATGGAAGAACTAAGTAGTAACCAGGGAATCTGGGGACCGTCACAATAGACAAATCTATCTACACTTGAGAAAAAAATAGGACAAAAAAAAAAAGAATGAGTACCAGAGGGTCAGAGCGTGGTTACTCACACATGCATGCATTTGTATTACATGTTTGTATTTGTGTTGCATGGGGGCAGGGTCATTTCTCCTCCATGAGCTATTCCCAAGCATTCAAAACGTACTTCCTTTAAGAGAATCTCCCGTCATTCTCTCACAAGCAGCTAACTCATCCTGGAAACTAGTCCTTAAAAACAATTTCATGATAGTGCACTCTGGGACAAGACAGGCATTGTTCTATCTTTGGTCACAACTGCAGATCCTTTCTCCTTTAGGACATTGGCCATATCACAATAAAATGCCATATAGTCTCTCTTTAGAAATATAAATATATGCCTCTCTGAGTCCCAGTTTTCTCACTTGTAAATGTTCATAGCTCCTCTCACAAGCAAGCTGGCCCCTGTCAACACAGATACTCACGGCAACCCACACAAACACCAAAACACACTCACTCAGGCACATGCACAATGTCAGTCAGCTGATTGGCTGATAGAAGGGAACTTGAATGATGGCCAGGTTAACCTGGAGACAGTACTACTGCAAAGCCAAGGAGGAAGGAGATCAGAGATGCTTGAGCCCTGGATCAGACCAACTGAGTTTACACCACCACCCCCCCCCCCAGCCCCCCGCTCCTGATGCTCACAGCTGCTAAACTTTGAGCAAATTGCAGAGCATCTCCAGGACCTGGTTTCCCCAGCTGTAGAATGAAGATGTCAGTAACAACATCCTAAAGTGGCTATGACCATGAACTGAGATCACACATGCAAAGTGCTTACCCAATGCTTGTTGTGCAAGAAGTGTTTCAAAACACAATTTATTATAGAGTACCATAGTAATCAAATATTTGTTATGTACAAAACTCTGGATTGTGTGCATTAAATGCATTATTTATTTTTATTTTTACAATAACACGGTAAGGTACATTCTAGATAGACAGTTTCATGGGTGAGACCTGAAGAGATTAGGTTATGTCTCCAAGGTTTGAAAGCAACCAAGTCTGGTCTGATCTGATTCTAATACCTACAATCCTACCCTAGTCCTTGTACAAACTTTATTTCCCAAAATCTAGAATTAGAGCTATGTCTTAGATACTTTTTCGTTGCTGTGACCTGACATCCACAAATTTAGGGGAGAAAAGGTTTTAAAATTTAGCTCACAGTTTCAAAAGGTCACTGTCTGTGCATTCAGGGGCAGCCGGCAGCATGGAAGTACATGGCAGAGACAGAGGTGGAGGCAGCTTCTCACAACATAACAAACAGGAAGCCAAGTCAAGACTAGTCCTCAAGGAAGGCAGGAAGTGGCTTATACATCCTTCCAGATCTCCTCCAAGTGATCAGCCCCTCCTGGATCCAGGAGTGGAAGGTACTGTAAGCTGCCACTACATGCCTCTAACCCAACTTACATGCCTGTAATCCAATTTACGTGACTGTAATCCACCCCTTCGGACTAGGTCCCAATCTCCCAACAGCACATGGTTCCATAGACAATCTGTAGCATTCAAATACATGAGACTTCTGGGGGACATCCCAGATCCAGAGCACAAGAAGCTACTTGTTGAATATCTGACGCCAAGCCCTCTGAACCCTCCAGACTTTAGTATGGCCCATGTAAACTCTAGGAACAGTCTTTGTGAAAGCCTAATAACACCAAGTCAGGCAAAAAATAGCATACAGTAGAGAGCATTTTTTTCTCCTTCGTGAGCTTTTATCCATATCCTTCCCCTAAACCCCCACTAGTGTGGGGATAAAGTATCACAAGTGCTTGTAAGACATCGCAAGGCTTGGCACAGAGCGAACATGGCAGAAACTAAGCAAGAGAGCAGAGCACCCTCATGGTAGTGTGGCCAGAGCTTGGGGTTTAGGCAACCAGAGTTTGAGTCCCAAGAATGCCCTTATTAGCTTGTTTTTAAAATTGCAGTGTCATGGATCAAACACAGAGCCTTGCACATGCTACACGAGTGTTCTCCTGCTGAGCTACACCTCTGGCTCCTTACTAAGTTCTTAAATCCCTCTAAACCTCAATTTTGATTGTAGCTCTAGTATGCCCCCCAAAAGTTCATGTGTTGGAACTTATTTCCCAATAAAACGTGATGGGACCTTTAGGAAGTGATAAGGTTGTCAAGAGAGGTTGCCTTGTTTGTGGGCACAGGTTCCCCTTGCCATAGCAGGCTATTTAAAGGGAGTCTGCCCTCATGTTTTGGTCCTTTTGCACACACTCATGTGCCCTTCTGCTATCTATAATTAACTGAAGCAGCATGAGGTCATCTCTAGCACCGTGCTCTTGGATTTATCAGTCTTCAGAACCATGGACAGAATAAAACTTTATTCCTTCTACATGATCTATTCTCAGGTACTTTGTTATAGCAGCAGACAATAGACTTAAGCATTTTCCTCATTTATACTAAATGTGAGATTATATTCTTCCTTCAATGGTGGTTCTGGAGATTAAAGGGGGTCATCCCTGTGAAGCACATGGCACAGTACAAGACACATAAGAAGTCGGCAATAAACACCCTCACTACTACAGTAATAAGGAAGTGTCCTAATAGTACAGTTGTACATAATTGTTATCAGTGTTCAATCCTGAAGATAGTTATGCCATAGAGACCAGAACAAAGACTCAGAGAAGCTGTTTGCCTTGCTCATGTCTCCATAGGGCTGGCAGTGACCCAGTTTTATCCCCACAACTATCAAGCAGCAGCTGAAACAGCAGAGCAGGGAGGTATTTACACGTAGTAGTTTGCATCTCTTGCTAAAAGGGAGAAATGGAGCCTATTTCTTTTGAGACAGCAGCAGAGACCTTTCCCCCCAGCTATAAATCCATTTGCTCAACAACAAACCCAATTCTGGTCTTAAAGTATCATCCTGCGTTTTCCAGTATCTAGGGTCTTAGGAAGATTCCAGGGGAGGCTTCCATATCCAATTGCAATTAGTCAGATACTAACGTGGTCCTATCTGAAGGATTTCCCCAGAGGCTCTGGTTCTTTCTGTGGCAATGACATCAAGCGGATATTGCAATTGGGTGACTAAAATGCCTACTGTAGGAGTGGTGGCCAGTCAGCTGGGATCACAAAGGACTTATAATTAGAACTAGGGTGACTAATTTCCAGGTAGAATCAGGTTTTGCAAATTTGCAAATTGCTTTTATAGAAATTACACCTACTGATGTCCAACCTGGCCTGAATCACTCTCTATTCATGGCAGAAATAGCTGGTGCCGAGAACTCTACAAATAAGGCAAATAGTCACATAGGGCCTGATCTGTGAAGACAGGTCTACTCTTGTATTGAAAAATAATGGGTTGGTGATGTCAGGCGAGTTACCAAATTTTCCCAGCATTTATGGGGAGTGTCGGAGAGTGACCCTGACACAGATAAGTGACCTGGGGTGACCTCGACAAATAACTTCCCTTTTCTGATTATCTCTTTGAAAAATGACGCAGCTCAACTAGATGGTCTTCAAAGCCCTCTACTATAACAGTTATTACTTTGCCTGAAATAAAATTATCTGAATATCTGTTTATTTAAGAGATAATAAGAGTGCCTAGAAATGTAGCTCAGTAACAGAGTGCTTGCTTAATGTGTACAAGGCCCTGGGTTTAATTTCCAGCCCCAAGGGAAAAGGTTTTTAAAAGTACCTTAGTTGCATATTTAGCTATTTTGTACAACAGCTCTACGAAGTTGGTGGCAATAATATTCCCATACTACAGAAGCAAAAATGGGCTCCCAGAATGCTTAAGTGTTTTGTCTGAGATCGTGCACAGAGCAAAGATTTTGACCTAGGCTGCATAATTCCAAGGTCTCTGCTTTAATTCACGAATAACAATAATAATGAAAATACTAATGAACAGACCAGGCACGCTAAGGGTTCCAGATTCCTTCTTTTCTAGATGTCTTCACTTTTAGCCACAAGGCTGTGTGTGCGTGCGTGTGTGTGTGTGTGTGTGTGTGTGTGTCTGTGTGTGTGTCTGTGTGTGTGTCTGTGTGTGTGCACTCGCACACTTTCAGCATTATGGGGCAGAGACATATATGCTACTTACCTAAGTCTTAGTGTGTGCACCCCAAGCAGGTCCTGACATTTTATCTAGGCTGAATGTTCTAACTCGTCATCCTTGTACATGCACAAGAGTCCATGAATCCTCTGAAATTCTGTGAAAATGTGAGTTTACATAAGTCTGAGTGGAAAATGCATAGATTTTTTTCCTATTTTCAAAGAAATCAAGACCAATCCAACTGTCAATTTCAGTACGTATCTGTGATATACAATAGTTATATTAAACTTGAGAAATTGGTACACATACTTATCGCATCAACTTCACATTCACTTCTCCTCCCCCATTCTCTCATCTCTTCTCCTTTCTATCCATCTTTTGGCAATTAGTAAAACTGAAACCTTAGGTGAGAAACTGACTCGGCTAAGTACATACCAGAAGCGACAGAGCAAGGTTCAGACGTAGATGACTGTATCACAAGCTCAGGGATCACAGCTGCATCATGCTGACCTCACTCAGATCTCTCCTATAGGCACAGAGGGACTGCTGGAGTAGAGATGTTCTACTGGGAAAAACACCCAGAGCTCAAAGGCTTTGCACATAGTAGATTGTCATCCTTCATGCACATCTTTAAATTTTAATTTTGAGCCTCTGAATCTCATTGTTCCTTTGAAAGTTCTTGTCAATGATAATTAACCACTGGTCTGCTGTCTCTCACCTGCTATGAATTAAAATCTAGCCCAAAGTGTCTCCATCAGATCTGTTGTCTCTGTTTCTATCTAAACCCACCTTCAGCTTCCACAGATGCCCAAAGTGGCTGGGCATTTGTTCCTTGCTGCTTTGACGGAAAATAAAATCCACCTAAAGTAAATATGACACCTGCTAAACTACCCAAAGTAAAATGATTAAAGATTGAGAGGAACCAAATAGTCTGACAAAATTCGAATAACCAAGTTCAACCCAGGAAAATTAGCCTTAGTAAAAATAAAGCCACAATAGAAAATTTAAAATGGCAGAAGATAAAATTTGAAATAGAAAGTTGCAACCAATAAATTAATCCGTCTTTGTAAAAATTCACATGCAAGAGAATCTCTAAAAAATATCTTAATAAATTTTTAAAATATAGAAAATAGAAATAGTCTAACTGCTTGATAGTAAACATTGATCTTGAAACAAAAATGACTTAATAAATTAACAAAAAAAAATCTTAGTAGGAAAAAAATATTGGTAGGAAAAAAAAATCAGCTATTGTACCTACCCCTATTGTTAGAACTATAAGCATGAACTCTAAATGTCAAAGATAAAAATGTTTGCACAATTAAACAGTGTATCAGAATGGCAATACCAATACAGACAGGTCAAAAACACCCTGTATTTGGTAAACAGTGAATGCAATAAATCGCAAGCTATGCTCTGACAAGAGAGGTCTGCTGAGATGATACCTGCCTTGTGAAGTCACTGAAATTGTCAGAGTGGAGACCCTGTTCTTCTAGGTATGCCTTACTCCCTCAAGTTCAGTGAACAAGTGAAATGCTGCAGAATAAATGTAACAGGTGTGCAATGGGGACCTTTCCAAAGCTGCAGAAAGGATCCCAGAAGAATTTTTTACATCCTGAAAAAAAGAGTGCTCTTCCTCCTCGCCTTCCACTTCCAGTGGTCCAGGAGTTACTTGCCTACATCATCCCCAGGGCTAAGTACCGGCTAACCTGCAAGATCTGTCTCACTCACTGTCTTGTAGTGTCTGTGAAGTTCCATGATTCACTCATACCAAACCCTGCGAGTAACTTGTTAAATTTCCAGGGATTTTGAGAACTGGTTGTTAAATATAGCCGTTATTAAACTTACGTTATGTAAAAATTATAACTTCCAGTTAAAAATATCATACTAATAAGAGACAATAAATACTCCAAATCTATTATTCCTGGTTAATTGATTTTGCTATCATCTATGCTCTGTTTACTTACATGTGTGGTGTGTGCATGGCAAGGACACCGGCCAGTGCTGTGCTCCAACACGTCTCTCCCGTCCTCATAGCCAGTGTCACCTTCACAACTTGAAATCAGCCACCGTGGGAGTATCTGTGCCACAGTAATTTGCAAATGCTCTAAATCAGGGCTTAATTGGCAACACTGTGATTTTCTACACCTAAGAATGTGTTGCTGATAATGTAAATTTTACTGAAAACTGCATCAACACTAGAGATTCTAAATTGGAATGAGCACAAAAACTGAAGCCACACTTCTAATTCATCAAAAGATCACTTGCTTCTTGGCAAATGGTGACTTCCCAGAATCTTTGGTGCTTCACTCTCATCTTGTTGGCAAAAACTGTCAACCAACGTCATGTCAGAACTATACTTGTTCATCCAATTGCAACTATAGTGATTCTAGATACAAGAGCCTCACATAAATTAGTGAATGCGTCATCTGAGGATTCACTTGCCTATACGCATTACAGTAAAGAGTATTGATATTGTATTGTTATTTGTGAGCTGTGTGCCGCACTTTATAAAAATAAGATTTATGATAAATTTGGGGATACATACACACAATTTGGTTTTCTGGGAGCCAGTGTGAAATCTTGTGCTTCGTCTCCCAGAAGCCTCTCTGCCTCTGGACTGTGAGGTCCTACCACAGCTACCAGGCTTTAAGGCTGAGTGAGGTCATGGCGGATCCACAGAAGTGCCTGGAAGCTTCTGGTCAGAGGGGAGGAAGGCCAGTGTTTATAGTGAAGGCTGGCTCCAGAATGGCTTTTGTCTGCTCAAGATCTTTATTTATTTTCAAACCAGCCTGAGGCCTTTGACATGAGTTTGAAGTTAAAGGGTAGGAAGAAAGGTCTTTTTCTTTCACAGGTTTAGCCACAGAGTTGCCTGGGAGAGAACCTCTGGATACTGTAAAAACCTGGCCCTGGACACTCCAGAGCCCTGGAATGAGAGTTCATATTGTAAAAGGAAAGACAATGACCCCCAACGTCTTCCCAGAAGCTGAACATCCTTCGAGTCCGCAGGAGCCCACACTCACACGTGTCTCTCTGTTTCAGGTCATGCAGGTGTCCTACAGGGACCATATTTATTTATGTCACTATTCTATCCATATGTAAGTAGTAACTCCATAAATAACTCCTTCAGTTTATTCATTTATTTATTCATTTTTTCTTTTATTCAGTAATTAAATATTGAGAAGGCATTGTCCCAGAGCTACAGGGACAGTAATGATTCAGACAATCTCTGATCACGTGGCACATAATCAACAGAATAATGGTAACACTGCACTTGTTTCACTTTTACATTAGATGCAAACTGTGAGCTAAGTCTCTCCACATTGCAAGCTGAACTCCCGATCTCCTTCCTTCAAAACAGGACTCCTCTGAAACATTTGCCAATACAACAACTAGAACCGCCAACAGTTATGTGACCTGTGCCATCCACTTTATTTAAATTAACTTAATTGGGTTTTCCCAAAAATTCCATACGTTTTCTCCAAGAGTGAGCATGATATACCAAGAGCTTAAGGGCTCGTCTGTGGTCACACATGTGACAAGCAATGAAGTTGATCAATGTTACCACCGCTAACCTGGACAGCATGCTCAGGTGAACAGGGAACATGTAGGTGAAGTTCCATCAAACTTAGCAAACATCCAGCTGTGGTAGCCTGACTCTATCAATTTCTATTTGTGGGACTTTGAATAAGAATTTATCCTTTGTTCAACAACTTTGAAATCATTCCTCTGTATGTGCCTTAAGAATAATTACATTATGCAATTAATTCTCAGAAGGGGATGTTAAGAAAACTCAATAATATAATAGAAGCTCAACATTTACCATAGAGTCTGAGGTGTATGGTCTCAAATTCAAGCTGTTCTGGTGAGAATGGACGAAGTTCATCACACTGGCCTGGTATTCCCAGGAACCTGTAGGTTTCATGAGGTCAGGGACTATCATTACCATTATAAAATGACAGCCTGGCACACAGAATATGGTGCACATCTGTTTGTTGTGGGGTTAGCTGGTGGACTTGCTGTACAAGTGGACAGATGAACAAATATTGTGTGGACAGATGCACAGAAGAATGAATAGACGGCTCTGCCTCCTCCGTCCCACAGGGTCTACCCTAAAAGCCGTCTTTCTGGCTCTTCTCACACCACACACATATTCAGTCCCCCCTGAGTAAACCGACACACACGCAAGGACAGAAACCACACTTTTTCTCCTACATCTCACCACACTTTCAACTTATGATTCTGGAGGGAGGAGACTGGGATTCTAAAACAACACTGTGATCATTCGGCCCCACAAATATTCTACAAAATTCACTTTTTCCCTGAACCCCTTTATTTCAGAGAATATTTTATCGCTGAAAGGATTTCCTAGATGTTTGTTGCAAAGGTGATTATATATACCAAGTTTCCTACCACTAGACTTCCTTGTCGTCTCTCTACCTGTGAATAAACTATTATATATTCATAAGGAAACATTTATCTTCAAGACCTTAAATTCTCTTTTTTTAAAGTGTAACCAGAATTACATAGTTATTAAGAGCATTGATTTTCAGATCCACATGAATCTGTGTGCATCTAATTACTATTAGTCTTGACTTCTTCATATGAAAAGAGGAGACAAAAATACTGTCTCTGCAGGTCATTGGAGAATAATATGGTATGTGGCAGCTGAATTATTTTGAACAGTGTCTGACACCGGCTCAGTAAATTATAAAGATATCCCTAGTCATGACTACTACCTTTTTGAAAATTAAAAGACTCATTGCTCTGCATCTATAGCAACTCATCTTAAACAAATGAAGATTGCATTGACTTTTCTCAATATACTTTTGTCAGGCACTTACCAGGTGTGTGAGCAGCCCCAGCCCAATAACTCATGAGTAGTAAGCAAACACATCATGGTTTTAGTACTTTAGAGATAAGAAGGTGTCAAAACCTGAACCTAAAGTTTCATTCTTTTTTTTAATTCTCTCATTTAATGCATCTTTATGGAGAGTCCACCGTGTGTCAGACACTGAGCTAGACTTTGGAGAGAGAAACAGAGCTAAGTGACCCTGACAAGGCCTCATGGAGCTTTGAGGATATATAAGTGAGAATTGAAAAGGAAAAAAAAAAATTTTAAAGCCGGTGTGGTGACACACACATCTGTAATTCCAGCACTCAAGAGGCTGAAGCAGAAGGATTGCCATGAGTCCAAGGCCAGCCTGGGCTACATAGTGAGTTCTGGACCAGTCTAGACTATAGTTTCAAAAAAACAAATGAATAAATTTTAAAAAACCCAAGCCACAGAAAACATAATTTAAACGATGATAAGTGGCCTAAAAAAAAATGCAAAGATCTAGATAAGCACATGCAAAAAAGGCAAATGATCAAAGAAGATGAGTAAAAGAAAAGAAGAAAAAGGAAGAAAGGAAGGAAGGAAAAAAAGAAAGACAGAAAGAGAGAAAGAGAGAAAGAAAGAAAGAAAGAAAGAATTTAAATAACTGGAGAGACAAAACAATGACAGAATTTGCAATAGGTGAGATTCTCAGTGTATATAATCCTTTAGGACTTTGAAGCAACCCAAAATGCAAATCCTCCAAGTCATCCCTATGCAAGGTTCGCTCTTCTTCCTTCTACCCACTAGCATCCCTAAACCACATGTTCCAGGGAAAACAAGTCAGTTTTGTTCTGCGTTATGAATAACTAGTTGACTGGCCACCAGGATTACCATGCAGCTGTTACTGTGGCTTTGTTAGTGGCAGTTCTCCTTGGAAGGAATGGGAGCAGATGGAAGGCTGTTTGGAAAATTCAGGGACATTCCCACGAGCACCTCTATAAAGCAGATGTCTAATACATCCCTAGATCAATAAACATCAAGTTCTCAATTTCCAAGCAGCAACAAAAACCCCACCCTGACACATAATATTTGGGTTATGCAACAAAAATAATCATCATACTTAGACATGGCACTCTAGATTTGGAAGGTTAAAATCACAGAAAGAAGAGAATTCTTGTTCAAAATTCTTTCGATAGATGATAGTAAAAGTTTTTAATCTCAAATAGAAGTAAGATAGAAGGTTAAGGGAATAGATAATGTAGTGTGCCTGAGCACAGTGAGTGAATAGGAAAAACCCCTTGCCCACCACTTAGGCATAAGAATTAAAGCATCTCAGCAGAGGTATGTGGGCTTCTCGAGGGCCACTTCACAAGACTTATCTGGAGGAGGAGAATGTCCCTAGCAGCTTTTCTGAGAGGTCAAAGGCAGATTACCCTCTCACGCCTGTTGCCGTCTTTCTGCAGCCACCACTCAAGCTGTAGCTGTCCTGACAAGTGAGACCCTTGAGCTCCTATTGGCACGGGGTCTCCTGCAAGTTCCTTCACTCACAGCCTCCCCACCTGGACTCCCTTTCAAACACGAGTTTACAATGTGTCTGACCTCTCTCCACTTTGGCATTCTGCTTCTCCCCCCAGTTTCCACTTGGGAAAGAAAGTCTATCATTTTCTAGCCTAAGCTACTTGGCTGTGGTCAACGATAGCTCCATTATTTTTTTTTCAAGACCTGAAAAATTCAGTTTCCCCCTGTTCTGTTCAGGAGTCATCACTTTTTTGACCTATTTGGAATTAGTGTGTGGATTTCAGCCCAATATTGCAAGCTGCAGAAACAAGTATTAATCTAGCAATTACTTGTGTTCATATTAGTGATAATCCTTTCCCAAGGAAGCATCCACCATCACAGACATACAATACAGCATGATGGTTCTGGGCTCCAGCTTCAGCACAAGACACACACGGGCTCAAACTCTCAATTCTATCAATTTTTTTTTTTTTTTTTGAGACAGGGTCTTGCTCTGTAGTTCAGACTGCCTGAACTCACTATATAGTCCAGCCTGGCCTAGAACTCACAGAAATTCTCCTGCCACAGCCTCCTGAGTGTTGTAACTACAGGCATGCTCCATCATGCCTAGAACCTGGGGCCTCACACTTCCTAGGCAAACCCTCTAACCTCTGAGCTATGCCCCAGCCCTCTCACCTCAATCACTTCTAGCATGAATATAGACAAACCAGGTCCATTCTCTAAATCTCCAAAGAACTAGAAATGATAGTATCTGCTTGAAACATTATTGGACTACACAAGAAAATTCCACAACAGTTTTGTGTAGGACCTAGTGCATATCGTGCACTCAAGGTCATCCATTATTTTATTTTGAGATATGTACATTCGATGATCTCACAAAGTTGTCCACTGGATGGTATACACCAGGAGACCCCAACCCCAGGGCCATGGGCCAGTAATGTGGCCTGTAAGAAACCAAGCCGAGCATCAGGAAGTCAGTGGCAGGTGAGCATGTGAAGATCTGTGTTGACAGTCGCTCCCCAACACACACATTACTGCCTGAGCTTGGCCTCCTGTGAGGTCAGTAGTGGCATCAGGGCCTTAGAATCTCATAGCAGCATGAATCTCACTGCAAAATGTGTACACGAGGGATCTAGATTGTGTGCTACTCATGAGAATCTCCTTCCTGATCATTTGAGGTGAAACCGAGATAATACAGCCAGCATTGTAACCCGTTTCCCATACCCCAGCCCCATGTATGGAAAAATCTTTCATAAAACCAGTCCTTGGTGGCAATGAAGTTGGAGGCCACCAGTAGAGAAGTGAGAATAAAATCCAGAATGCTTCTGCATCTTTTTAAAGACTTTTCTCCACATCAGCACTTTTTAACCTTTATGTTAGTGAAAGAAGCACATTTATTAAACTTCATATTCTTAAGCCAGAAGAGAATGGTTAAAACTGATTAGACTTGACCACATTTTAGGTTGTAAAGAATAAACTGTTTATCAAACATACATGTTTGTTTTTGCATATGTATGCCCAAGTACAACCTAAAAGGCCTTTCTTACTGTGAGTCATGGGGAAAAAATACTTTGAAAACTGCTATGGTTGACTCATCCAGAGCTAGCAATGATGTGTGCACTATTGTTTTTTAAGACACACTGCCCCCTACTGGAGATGGTGATCTGTCAGAGGTACAAACACAGATGAGCCCATCTTCTAAGCACCCTTGTGACTTCAGTCATCCTCCCCATATCTCCTCTCTTTCAGGGGAAAGGGGCTCATCCTTGAACTACCTTGACCTCCTGGAGAGTGACAGGTAACCCCCCGTACCTCCCCACTAAGCAGGAGCCAGAGTTCCCACCTTCAAATCACTTTCAAGCATAGTGTCCCTTCCTCCCGCTGGCTAGCCGGTCTATTCTGGGGAGCCAAGCTGAGCAGACCTCCTAGAGGCCCAGACATACATGGTATTGTTGGTCTCACCCGGAGCTATCACGGTTGAGCAGAATCTCCGCACACAAGTCAACACCTGTCTCTGCTTCACTGGGGAGAAGACACCCCTCCCAGGAATGGGAGCCAAATGCAAGGTCTCAGAGCTGGGACTTTAGTCACCTGTATCTGACACCCCAAACCCTAGGATGTAGACTAAGGTTGGAAAGCAGGAAGGGCACACTGAGGGAGACATTGTAGCCGGTGTAAGAGGAAAGGCAATCCAGTAAAGTCCAGGAGCAAGAAACACCCTAACACTGTCCTTGGAGAGGGGGCACCCAGATGAGACACACAGAATCCATTTGATTCTGCCGCCCCGTGACAGCTACCACGAATGAGTGCTCCTGCTAAGCCATCCAAGCACATCAGCTCAATTAGAACTCCACGGGGGGTGGGGGGAGGTATTTGAGACATAGAGGTAAAGTGCCTTGAACCCATCCTTCTGAAAGACCTGCTTCAGACCGGAGAGCCCCTGCAGGCAGGACGAGAGTCCCCAGACACAGCTGCAGGGTGAATCTCACCAGAAAATAGCAAAACATGATTAAATTGCAATGTGGCAGATAAAACTTACCATGAAAAAATGTTTAAACTTAACTTTAAACAAACTGATGGGTGGGGACGTGGTAGGCATTTTTTAGAACATGAACTACTTTATTAGCTCCCTTTAAAAATAGTCTCATTTGTTTTGAGTCCTGACTTAAGTTTCTTTCTTCTTTAGATAAATGACTGTCTCCAAAGGTAGATTAGCTGATTGGAACATTTCCTTGCCTACAAAATAAAGAAGGTAAACAGAACCTTTATCGGAGCATCTCGCTTTATCCTCTGTGCCAGGCACTGCGTACACATACTGTTAAAGCACTTGGCTCAGAGAAGTTAATTAATTTGCTGAAGGTCACACTGCTAGTAAGAAGCATATTCCAACCCAGGTGTGTGTGACTCGAAAGCCCAGTCCCCCGCTGCTACTGGGCACATGCAGAGGAACCCGTTCCCTCGGGTTTCTGCCTTCTTTGCCTCCTGTACATGTGCCTCAGTGGGAAAGGAGGTCAAAACCACGGAGGTCGTAAGAAATAAGAAGGGACTGAGGGAATGTCACAGATGTGAGTTATTTAGGGACACGCAAATGCACTGGGCTGGACCCTGAGCCAGAGAAAGGGCGCTAGTGAGGAATATGGAGAAATTCAAATGAAGGCTGTAGTGCCTGAGCAACAGCCAAGGCCTTCTGGGCCTCCTGCCTTGTCTCCTGTGATCCCTTCTCACGCTGCTGCCACAATCACCCTTTTAAGTCCCTCCTCATCTCCAGTTGCCCAAAACCCTTCTGAAGCTCCCTCTCACACTCACAGAGAAGCCCCGACCTCTTCAGGGTCGTCTCCACCCACCTCCCAGCCTCCCTCCCACCTCCCCTGCCTTCCGCCCTGACCCTGCTCCAGCCTCACTGGACTCAAGCCGCTCTCGGAAAACAATAATCCCTCCCGCTCGGGACCGGCTTCACACGTGCCCTGCCTGTCCACGCCAACCTGCTGACCTGCGCTAAGAATGAGCTGAGGACTCAGCTTAGACTTCACTTCCTCTGGGAATGCCTCTGTCATGCCCCCTGCCCCCGTGCCTGGCAAAGTCCCCTCTTGTGAGTGTTTACAACACCCCGAAACTGACTCCAATCACAATGCTTCTGACCCCAAATCATAGTATAAGGTTAAGCTCGTGCCCCTTTTCCTCTACACCCAACCGAGTCCCCGCTTCCCCAGGGTGGTAATGTAGGCAGAGACCCAGCTCGGCTGCCATAGATCTCATCGCTAAGAGACGCTTTCCGCTGCTTTCTCCATTTCTTCCCTCATCCAAAAAGAAAGCAATTGGTGTGAGTCAGTGCCCTGCCTTGGCTAATCTCTGTTTGCAAACAATCCCAGATCAGGCCCTGGCTGCATGCTTGCAGTAAGTAACAGGGCTTAACCTGAATTCATTTCAATTTGTTTCCATTATTTTTGTCATTATTTGTGACATTCTACTTATGGAAAACAATAAAAAGGTTTTTTTCTTATATGTGGATCAGTCAATTTCTATAAAGTAAATTTATATAAGCAGAGGAAGCAAATCAGCAAATGGCTCTTTGGGTGGTGCCTATGCTGATGAACAAATGCACACGTGCACACATGCACACACGCACACACACACACACACACACACACACACACACACACACACACACACACCTGGGAAGGTAGCCCTGGATGGCAGAAATCCTGTCACTCATGTGACTAAGTCCTCCTGTTAGGAGACTTGGAGCCCTGCTGTGTTGCCCACATGCCCGTATGGAGGAAGAAGGGATTATTTTTCTGTTTCTCAGTTTACTCACCTGTAAAAAGAAGATATAAAACTGAGGTGTAAGAAGACATGATTTCACCCCCAGATTCTGCCTTCCCTCCTACCAGAGCAGTGTGAAAAGAAGACTACAGAGAAGGAACGTACAGAGAACTTACGTCAGAGATCAGAGATCGAGGCACAGGAACATTAAATGACTTGCATAAAGTCACTTTGCAACTGAATTCCAAAATCCACGTGTCCCCTCCCCTGGTGGTCTGCTTGCCCACCTTCATTCTGATGCCACTTACTCCTGCAGATTTCATTCTCCCAAATAAACATCTGTCAAATGAGCTACATTTGAGTCTACAAAGCATGAACAAACACACCCAATATAAAGGTATCTTAAACTAATGAAAAAGTAAATAAGGAAAGGATAAAAGCAGTATTAGGTTTCAGAACATTAACACTATTAGTCAGGGAAGTACTATACCTAAGAGCTGAGAAAACACCTCACAACATTTTCCTCAATTTTGCAATTCTGTGTTTATCTCCTCCCCACTGCTTACCCACACCCATATGGGAATTGAACTCAGGACCTTAGCATTTGGGGACATCCCAGCCCCTTTAATATTTACTTACTCACTCACTCATTTACTTACTTACTTACTTAATTTTGAGACAACGTCTCAATAAATTTCCCAGGCTGGTCTAGAGGTTACCACTCTCCTGCCTCAGCCTCCCAGGGTGCTATGTCCTTGTTCTTTATTTAGATTAGACACAAGAAGCAGGAATGAGGCAGTCCAAAGAGATTTGGGGAATGGGAGATTAAGTTAAAGAGGGTAACAAATTCATCTTTGGCTGTGAGATATGTACAATAAAACCTGTGTCAACCGAGGCCAGATCCTGTCATCACTTAATGGCCTGCAGCTCGTGAGAAACAGCATTAACACGAGTCCACGGGGAATAGTTAGCCCACATTTTTTAAAGGAGCTTTTCACTATTTTGGCAAGCAATTTACATATAGGACATAGTGATTACAGTTACACAATCCGATCCTTTGCTCATTTAAATACCCAGTCTTACCTCTCTTGGAAGCATATGCAACCTTTATATCTGACCTAATTAGAGGCAACTTTATCATATGTACAAGTGAATCAAAATGCACAGTCAGAAAATTTTGACCAAAACTTCTAACAAAATATACAATAGATATATTGCCTTTCATATGTGCACATGTCTGCATATACATGCATATGCATGCATGGGTATACGTACATGATACATATGTATACAAATACAATTGCAGCAATTTGAAAAGATCTGGACAAACAGAAAATGCACATGAGTAGATGCAGAATTTTCAACTTACTCTAAATCTCAATGTGAGCCAAGGCTAAGATGTGGCTTCTGGGGAGGAGTAAAACTTTAACAGAAAGCACAGATATGGCAATTACATCCCTTTGTACTCTCCACACACAAGCCAATATCATGACGCTGGGGCAATCCTGGGCACCACATTTCAGCAGCACAGCACCAAATCTGGCCAGAGGAGAATGATCAGTTGTGGGAAAGGAGAGAGAACCAGTCACCCAAGTAGGATGGGGCATGGCCCATGGCAAGGGTTCCAGGGCCAAGCAAGCCTTCTTCTAATATAGGATGTGTGACCGCTCTGGGATGCCTGTGCCCCTAACCATCTCCTGGGAATGTTGCTGAAAGGACTCTGCTTGGGAGATTAGCCTGGTGGGCTTCGGCCATGACATTCTCCCCAGCTCAAGGATTTTATAGCCCATATTGGGAGCAAAACTGCATCTATTTCACATCATGTGATGTGGCCTTTCATCTCCTTCCTGGAGAAAGAGTACTTTCTAGACTAGAGAGAGAACATTAGACCAAACAAGCCCTTAAGAGAAAAGATGTATTGATGTGAAGACAACCTCGGCGACCAGCAGATGCATGAGTGCCTCCATGTACCCCTTCCTTCCTGTCCCACAACACTGAGGTGGCCCACAGAACTGGAAACTAAAGGCAGGTGGTCTGAATCAAATCTAAGCTCATGAGCATTAGACGACAAGACTGAAAGTACACTGCTCAGTGTAAGGGTGAACCATTTGCATTGGGATCACTCTGGTGGTTCACAAGATAGTATGTTCCTGGGATGAACCCCTGACCCGCTGAACCAGAATTATAGGGTAGGAACCAGGAAGCTTATGAGCAACAACTTCCCAGGTGATTTTCAGGTACATTACCTAAGAACTCTGGCCCAGAGCAACGTGCTTCAAGCCTTAGTCGGAATCACCTGAAGAGTTTGCTAGAGTTAGGGCTCTTGGGTCCACGGATTCTAGGGCCCAAGAATGTACATTTCAGAAAATCTCTAAGGTGAAGGTGATGTTCCTGATCAGTGCAACAGATTTATTATTCACTGTCTTGCAGAATCCCTGGCTCACCACCAAAGGGCTTGGTACTATGGTAGGTAATTCCTGAGATGATTTCTAGTAAGTCCCCACTTTCTGGTCTTCATGGCCTGGGTCTCACACAGGCATACACACACACACACACACACACACACACACACACACACACACACACACACACACATGCTCACATGCACACACCATTTTTCTAATGACTCACTTATTACCAAAGAAAACAGGCAAAGCTAAGGCAATCTCACTTCCGCAAATAGATTATTTAAAAAATAGTGACTCTCTCTCTCTCTCTCTCTCTCTCTCTCTCTCTCTCTCTCTCTCTCTCTGCCTTCCTTCCCTGTTCACTCTGATGGAGTGAGCTGCCCTTCCATGACCCATCCCATGAAGAAGCCCACAGGGCAGGCAAATCAGGGCATCTTCTGGTCAGCAGCCAGTAAGGAGCCAGCTCTTGCCAACAGATAGGTGAGTGAGGCTGGAAGGAGATCTCTCTCTAGTTGAATCCACCATAAATGAAGCTCCAGCAGCCACCCAGACTGCCACTCTGTGAGCCACCCAGATCCAGGGGACCCAGCTAAGTCACACTGGGATTCCTCCCCTACACAAAGTGTTAGATAATAGATATTGTTCAAGCCACCCATGTTCATGCAGTGTCAGATTAGCAGTGGAGGTGTTTTGTAAATGAGTGACCCTATGATCAAGAAGAAACCTTGGTATCTCAAAAATCCTCCGAGTTTCCTGTCTCACTGCACATGTATGAGATGGCTGAGGATTGCTACCTGAAGACCCTGTTTCCTGTCCCCATGAAAAAGGAGACAAATGTGTATGTGGATGTCAATGGTCAATATTTAATGATGTACACTATTTACATGTGATTAATGTCATAATTTGCTTAAAGCTCAACTTTCATGCCGGCAAACTCCACTGGAGACCCTGGGAAGTTGGTGGGGAGGGAGCACAGCCAGAAGGGTAGGATGGAGATGGAGACCCCTAGTCAGCCCCCCACCCTGTGTGTTCCACGTGGCTGTCCTGAGGCTGTGACTGTTCAGCTCAAAGCATGGTGAGTTCTTTCCCACCAGTGACCATGAATACAAGATCGGCACCTGCTTTGCTTTTACAGAAAGGAAAGAAACCTTGGTGGCTCCTCTGTGGAGGGAAGGATCGTTCCCTGAGAAGACAGTGAAAAGCACAAACTCCAATCTGATTCCTCACTGCGGGACAAAAAAAAGGTTCCTGTTGTGTGTGGGGTGAGGGGGGGATTTCTCATTTTCTCCAGAGCTATGTGTTGAGAAAGTGCATGTCATAGGCTGCTCAGGCAGACGGGCCGTAGCCACCTGGAAGAGATCTGGAGTCAAGGTCCAGAACCAGGATGTCTCACTGCAGCTCTACTGTAGGCCCTGCGTGTGGCCTTGGAGGAAGGCCCTCTCCCTGGGTTCTGTTCTTCTCATGGCAAAATGACTGGTTGGGCCAGGTGAAGACTAGAGCCCCTCCACTCAGGATCTAAGAGCCTGGGCAGGGATGCAGCACCTAGTAGCCATAGCAACTGGTCAGATGGGAAACAGCTCTCCTCAGAGGGTCAGGCCCCCGCCACTCAGCCACCGCGCGCGCTCTGAGGAGGACCCGGAGGGGTTGTTGTGCCACAGGGAGCTCCGGCAGATGTTGTCCAGCCTGCTCCTAATGGTGTCCTGTCGCTCCTTGTCACCCAGCAGGACCGCTGCTGCCAGGGCCAGCAGGAAGTACTCGGTGGCATCGTGAGCATCCTAACCCCATGGCATGAGGGCACAAAAGAGACAGTATTAGCAAACACTTCCAGGAGAGGCCGTGCAGCTTTTTCCTTCTATCTTCATGTCCTGCCCTGGGGGAGCTCCCGCCCCACCCCACGGCAGTCCCCGTGGTGTCCTATTCACAGTGTCCCTCATCCCTAGGCACAAGGGTGGCATGTCATCCAGTCTCAGCCAATCATGCTACCTCACTGCCACGAGCTCCTGCTTCTGATCTCCTAGGAATGAGAGAGCTGAGAGAAACCCTCTGTGGCCAGCACTTTATAGCTCTCGTTCATACATTCATACATGGCGTCTCCGCAATGTGTACATGAACTAACCCTGACCTATCTCTCGCGCTCCAGGAGTCTTCCCAACAGGGAACAAGGGCCCTCGTCCTTTCGGATGTGGGCTTCGGTCTCCCACGGGCTGGATGGGAAGGACGCCAAGAGACACAAAGAAGTAGAAACCTGGAGGGTCAAGGAATCCAAAGAGGGGCTGAGAAAAGCCCACGACGATATTGGAGTATCAGGGTTTAGGACTACCTGGAATAAAATCCACACCTCAGCTTCCCAAGTGTTTGAGCCTATCAGATGCCTATTCTGCTTAAGGTTGTTTGAGTTGAGTTTTTCCTTTGCAATCCCCAGAGGCCCTGGCTGATGCAATCAGGCCACACATACTCTGTCTGTCGGACCCTTTCCTGGAAGTTATGGGGCTGCAGCAAGATGGCTAAGAAGTCCTGCACCTCCCCTGCTCCTCCCTACATGGCAGGGATGAGAAACAGATGCGCCTTTGGGTGAGATTCAAAAAGAAATGTCTGGTTTACATTAACCCTCTTAAGTCAATAATTAATTCAGGCCACAGACCAAGTCTATCCAGTATAAAAAGGACAGCAAAGTTGCCCTGAGGTTCCCCTGGGGAACGAACCTAGGCGAGACTCAGAAGTCATTGTACTAATAGATTAAAGGTTGTACTGAGAAAGACAGGAACCTCTGGAAGACAAACTTGGTAACACTGCATTAGGGTCAGAATCATAACAGAATTGCGCACTACCAGCACAGTTCTAGAAATGATCGAAAAAAATGAGGTCTAGATTCAGCTCCAGCCCAGCAAGCAAGAAAACCAAGGCTAACTCCTTCTCAAGACCAAGGCATACTTGCATTCAAAGGTCCCCCACCTCCTTGTCACAAACGTATCGATAGGCACCCACACACGTCATACAATACAGTTTTGCAGAACTTTCTGTGACAGTTGATCTACAAAATGTTGTGAGCATACAATTAAGTACTCATTTTGGTTTTTATTTTGACTTTGAAGCTTGTAATTATCTTAGAGGGTAGAAGAAGGGATACATTATTTTCATAGGCTCTGGAAGAACTCACAGATACTCGTCAATATGCCCAGAGTACCTGATCGATAAAGTAGCTGCAGGAATTGCATCAGGACAAAGAGAAAGAGGAATTATGACCCATGTCCTCAGTAGAGATGGGAGCACTTTTGAGGTGTCCAGTAGGGCTTGACAGAAAGCCATTGTATCCCCCATGGAGTCACTCCCCACCCTATGAACCCAGACTTACTATGAGTCCCTCCTCACCTTGGCAGCCTGGTTCTTTTACCTTCACCCAAAGGTTCCTCGCCACGTTTGCATGAGTCAGGAGATGGCACAGCTGGATGCCATCTCTCACATACCTTGGAAGTCTGGCTCTTACCTTCAGCTGGTAGAAGGTGAGTAGACCCAGGCGACTGTACACCTTAACGTAGTACAGTGCCTCCTTGGGACTCTGCAGCCACAGTGGGCAAAGGGACAGGGTCTTCAGGTAGCAATCCTCAGCCATCTCATACATGTGCAGTGAGTAGTACACCGTAGCCAGGCGGTGAAAGGCCACCAGCTCCTGCTTCTGATCTCCTAGGAAGGAGAGAACTGAGAGAGACCCTCTGTGGCCAACACTTTATAACACTCATTCATACATTTATTCCATAAAATGATCTGAAGGTCCGCTAGCTGTCAGGGACTGAGCCTGGAGTGTGGGAAACAACACAGGAGAGGTCCCTGCCCTCATGAGGCTTGTTGTGTCACAGGACACCAATATTCTGTCAAGAATCCCACAAATAAAGATAAAATTTCACCTAGGAACAGTCTTGCAAAAGAAGATGGAGACTCTGAGAATGATGGTGGTGTGTGTGTGGGTGTGTGCGGGGGTGAGGGGGGAGGGTTCGCCACAGGAAGTCTCTCTCTGAAGAGCTTCCTGGGGCCATCACCAAGTGCTAGCCAGTCCCCAGTCCCTTTACTAACTCTCTGTCTCACATATGGCACCAGCACCAATTCATCCACTTTTAAAACAGGCTTTAAAACCTAATAGATCTAGGACTCACTATTTGGGGTTTGAGCAGGTTTATTGTTTTAATAACTAACCACTGTAATACAAGGTGACCATTTACAGGGAACAAAGGCTTACATTGGTATCTTTGAAATATGTGTATGGTGGCTGTTGGATGTCATCTAAAAATATGACTTTGAAGTTTCAAAGCCACAATTTAAAGATGAAGTCCAAGGAAAGAAAAGTCTCTGATATGAAATAAAAAATCCATTCAAAGAGGAAAATGTGTATAAGGGGTGTAGATAGCCTCCTTCAACGCCTGTCCAAGAGATAGAAAGCCCAGAGGAGCTGCTGGGACCCCAAAAGATCTTTCCTGAGTTTAGCAGAAAGTTACTTACATGAGATCTTCTGCAGTAAAATAAGAGAGAGACAGAGACAGAGAGCTCTCGAGAGCAACTAAACACAATACAGTTCAGTACCATCCATGTTGGATGCCCTTGAAGATGTGCAGAAGTCTCTTTTAAAATCATTATAAAGATTGCACTGACAGCTATGTCTAATCAAGCCTTCTCTCAGCAAGTCTGCTTTTCCTCAAGCACCAACAGGCAAGACTAGCCCCCCCCCCCCATCTCTTTCTTCTGCCTTTCCTCTGTTTCAATGACAAAGATTGTTTCTCACTAGCCTTTGCTAAAAATGTAAGCTATTTCAACTATGTTGTGAGTTTGGCTAGTGGGACCCTGATCTTCAGTTACATTTCTACTTTATAAAATAAAAAAAGCTTTTGACTAACCATCAGCCAATTAAAATTAAAGACAAAATCTTTCTATAATGAGAGCATTCCTTTCCCTAGGAGAAAAACACTTGGGGAATAATTTCAAGAGTTATATAACTATTGGTGTGACATATATCACACTGACCGCAGGCTTATGTGCTTAGCACCATGCTACAGCCTTTATGTGGAAAGCCATTAGTCTTCATAACAAGTGAACAAGGGGAGCACTATTTTCTTCATTTTTATTTACATATCACATTCCTTTCTCCTTCCTTCTCCTCAATCCACCCCGACTTCTCTCCATAAAGTCTATCTTCTTTCTTCCATCTCTCTTTTTCTATTTTATGGTTTGGTTTTCTCATATTAGAAAAACCATATGATATTTAACTTTCTGTGTCTGATTCATTTTGCTGAGCATATTGATCTCAATGTGCATTGGTGCGTTCATTTCCCTACAAATGACTCAAATTTGTCCTACTTTATGACTGAGTAGTATTCCATTGCATATATATATACCACATCTTCTTTATCTATTCATCTCTTGTTGGACACATTGGCTTCTTCCAAGATTTGACTATTATAAATAGTGTTCCTACAAACATAGTATCACTCTTGTACAGTAATTTTAACTCTTTTGGAGATAGGCATTATTTTTTCATTATTTTATGGAAAGTAAGCAGCTTGCTTAATTAAGGTCTCTCTGGCAGGTGGACCTAGGACTTGAGCCTATGAAGTCTAAATCCAGAGTGAGTGCCAACTGCTCTATTAGTGTCTATCCCTGAGTAGTGTCTGCCCCTTCCACTCAATATAACTGCCAGCCAGGACCCCCTACCTGTGAGTAGGCTCAGCCTGGCAGCCAGCGTGGCAAATTCCAAAGCCTTCTCATAACCCTCCAGGCTGATCTGCAACTCTGTCAGCTTGTTGAAAATTCGGAGCTCAGTTCTCAGTGCTTTCATCCTCCTTGCTAAAGGGACAGCCCCAGCCTGAGGACATGAGCACAGAAAATTTAGTATGTGGCACCTGCCATACTCAGGGTGTGTCTGCTCCTGGCAGGGTTAGAGGTGTCTGGTCGTGCTTCCGGGCAAAGTCTTTTCTCAACTTTCTCTCTAAAGTAAATTGCTAGTACTTTGTTTGGATCTTAGAGGTTAAAAAACTACAGGTCATTTGGCCTCCTAAAACTGGAGCAGTTGAAGGCAGGATAAGGCCACCTGGGAAGTAATTAACCTCTTAGACATGTTGTGGTCCCTTAGCACCCACGATGCGGGCCTGTGAAGTATCACACTTAGTCACTGCTATTATTTTTAGTATGATGGAATTTTAGGCAGATTACTTAATCTTTCTCAGCCTCACTTCCTCATCTACAAAATGTATGTGAAAAAAAAGTACTTTGGCAGTCAGGATATGTTACTGGGTCTCCTGATATCTAGCTTAGTACCTGACACATATGAGGTGCCTGGTAATATTTAATAACTAAGTAAACAACTAAACGAATGAGTAAGCATCTTAAAAATGAAATTGTATCATCACGTAAGGTAAGGAGATTTTCCAAACTTCGGTCAGTGACGGACACATCTGTGAAATATCTGAACTCATTTAATTAGTATTATCTTTGATAAATCAACACTTTTTTGCCTCATCTTTTGTAATAACAATTATGAAATCATGAACTTAATGACCTGGTATTATGTATTTTTACTTTTTAAAATGCGTAGTATAATGTTTTTAGTATCCATCCATGTGCTTCTTTAAGCCAATTCCCACCTGTAGTAGGTGGGGAACACTGGTAAGCACAGAAATAGGATACAAACTGTAAAGTACAGCGTGCCCGAGAGGTGTGATTATGATGGTACATTGTTCCAGATAGGAAATTTATCAAGCCTGAGAACACCTGAGTTTATTAGGTCCTTCCCTAGATCACGAAGAGGATGAGCATGGGACAAAGACAGGAAGGAGAAAACATGCCAGCATGTCAGGAGAAGGACTGAGGCCAGCCCCCGCCGTGGGCCTGCCCATGCCTACACAAGAGCACAGCTCAGCACGCAGTACAGCTAGGACTTACGCGGTAATACTCCATCGCGCGGTGCCTATGGCGGGTCCCATTGAAGAAGACATCACCCGCTTCTTCGTAGAGCCTGAGAGCCAGAGACGGCTCCTCTAACTTCAGAGCTGCCTGAATGGCTGCCTATGTGAACAGAGACAGCTGTCAACAGCAGAGAGAAGGGCCTCCAGCCTGCCACAGGACCGGCAGAAACAAAATCCAGACCACCCAGTGTGACCCTCTGCTGAAGCCTTCCCATCAGAAATTGGACTGTGCACAGGGTGGTAAGACTCAGAGATTCTCTCTGTCTGGTACGAGAGATTTCTTTTGCCAATCTTGTAACAGAAATAATTTTAGCAGTATATAAACAAACAGTTTTGGTTTTAATAGTTAAGTATCAAATGTGTTTTAGAAAAATTTAACAATGCATCAAACTCATGATTTCAGATAGCATTGTTAGGGTGCAGCTAAGTATGAAAAGTTAAGCGGATTTTAAGTCAAGTCAAATAATGGCACAAAGGGCACACAGGTACAGCAAAGCCATGAACTTGATGCATAAATGATCGAAATTGAGAGTCAGAGACTTAATCCAACACCTGCCCACCGAGGTAGACATAGTAAAACTGAAGGAATATGGAACCACTTTGAGGTCACACCAATAGCTGGTGACAAGCACATGCTAGTGTTCTCCAGCCTAACACCCCTCTCCCTACCATGACTTGGCATGGACATCACCCCCCTGGTTCCAGCCAGTCAGTGTGGTGGGTACAGCCTCCTCCTCAAACGGCCCAAGTCGGGGGTCCCTACCAACCTGCATGTACAGTTCCACCAGCTCATCTTCCTGCAGGAGGTAGTGGAGCCGCCCAGCTGCCAGCCAAGCCTCTGCAGCCTTGTCTCTCTCCCCCAGGTCAATAAATATCCTCAGGCTCTCCTTGATGCAGGTGGAGGATTTCCTGAGCGACCTGGCGGGTAAAAAGGGAACTGTGAGGTAGGCCGGATCAAAGGGGCTCAGAGCTCACTGGTCACAGGAGGAAACTGAGCCTCTGGAGAGGAGCAGCCTTGTCCCAGACCACACAGAGCCCTCAGGGTCAGATTTGAACCTAAGCTCTGCAGGCTGAATGACCTTGAGAAATGCAAACCTCTTCCCATGCCTTGGTTTTCCCATCTGTGAAATGAGAACACAATTGCACCCGCCTGTGCAGATTATTGTGAGCACTCTGAGGTCACACCAATAGCTAGTGACAATCAGTCTAAGCACTTGGTGAGTGTTTAAATGTTAGTCATCGCCACCACTGACCCACGGGCCCTCAGTCTTTGAGCTGGATTGTGACAAGCACAAACCACACAGTAGTAACTTCAAATCGTCAATTGCTATTTTGTTAAGAAGAAAGATCAATGTAGGGCGAAAAGTTGTGTCAATGTTTTAATTATTACTCTTTAATTATTTGGAAACACTTTAAGTATTTGGAAAATTGCACTATATAAAAAAGCCTTTTCTTTGTGATAGAGATCAGTGAAGAAAGGAGGCTTAGGTTATATGGCCTTGCACAGATTCAGAAGTCCAGAACAGAAGGAACACGCAGTATCATCAGGGCAGCAGTTTTCAACCCCGGCAACGATTAGTCATCCTGGAGGTTTTAAACATGTACCACACTCAAAGCATGCAAGTCAACACAGTGTAGGGACATGAGTCCTGTTCTCTGGATGCACTTTGTCCAAGTCTCCACACGACTCCATTGTGCAGCCTGGGTTGAGCCTAGTTGATCTAGTGCAACTCCTTCCTTTATCTTACAAAGAAAACAGGCCCAAAAATGGAAAATAGCTTGCGCAACGTTGCATAGTGTAGTTGGGGGTGGGGGGAGCCAATGCCAGACCTCCCTTCTCCTGAGTCCCAGTCCAAGATTCACCCCACACCACCCACACTTCTCAAGCTGTGATTCATGGCCCACCTGTATCAGCATAGCCTGGGAACCCCTAGCAGCCCCAGATTCCCAGCACTGCCTCAGCCTGGCTGAATCAGAGTCACTATGCTCACAATCCAGAAATCTGAATTCCTAGCATGCATCCAGTTTACACTCATGCACATGAGAGTTTGAGAATTTCAGCACCAAACACATATATCCTTCTAGAAATGCTCATCACTGTCAACCACATCTGCAAACGCTTAAGCCAGATATCTCCATCAGACATGGTCGCTATCTTCTATGGTTTTGATTTGGTTTGTCCCACAAAGGTCCATGTGCTAGAGACTCGTTCTTAAGTGTGGCAATTCTGAGAGCTGATTAGGCTCAAGAAGTGTGGCTTAAGGGGGGAAAATTGAAAGCCTTTCCCCTTAAATCAGGAACACAACAAAGTTGTCCACTGTCACCCCTCCTATTCGACATAGTCCTCAAAACCCTAGCCAGAAGAATCAGGAAAGTGAATGAAATAAAGAGAATATGGACTGGAAAGGAAGAAGTGAAACTATCCTTATTTGTGGATAATAAGATTCTCTACATACAAGACCCCAACAACTTCACCAAAAACTCTGACAACAAATTAACAAGTTCAGCCAAGTTGTAGGATACAAAATTAGTACCAGAAAATTTGGTAACACTCCCCTTACACTAATAATAAACTCACTGAGAAAGAGCTAAGAACAATCCCATTCCCAGTAGCTCCTCAATCCCATTCTCAATAACACCTCGTTAAACACCTAGGAATAAACTTAACCAAGGAAGTGAAGGGCCCCCTACAATGAAAAGGACATTATGCTGAAGAAACCAACTGGAGAGGACCTTAGAAAATGGAAAGACTCCCCTATTCTGCATAGGCAGAATTAACATTTCCAGCATGGCTATACTGCCAAAACTGATACACAGATTCAATCCAATTCTTGTCAAAACAACAACATGTTTCATAGAATTTGAGAAAATAATCCTAAAATGTAGATGTGGGGTGGGAGCTGAAGAAATAGCACAGCTGTTAGAACACACGCTTATTAAGCTCTTGGCCCTGATTTCATTTCCTTAGAGCCACAGAATCCAGACATGGTGTCACGTACTTTTAAACCCAGCACTCAGGAGGCTGAAGCAAGAGGACTGTCATGAGTTTGAAAGCAGGCAGCCTACAAAGTAAGCTCAGGACCAGCCTGGACTACTCTGTCTCAAAAAAAAAAAACCTAAAATTTATATAGAACCAAATGAGGCCCAGAAAAGGTAGAGCAATCGTGAACAACTGGACTAAAGCAGGTGGCATGACAATCCCACAATCCCATCCATCAAGTTGTATTACAAAGCAGCAGTGATAAAAAAAAAAAAAAAAACTATCTGGTACTGGCACAAAAACAGACAGGTTGACCAAAGGAACAGAACAGAGGATCCAGGGACAACCTCAAGTAGTCTCAGCTATTTGTCTGATCTTTACCAATGGCATCAAAAATATACACTGGAAAAGGGATAGCTTCTTCCATAAATAGTACTGGGAGAACTGGCTATTCACTTGCACAAAAATGACTCTAGACCCACCCCTGTCACAATCTACTAAAATCAAATCAAAGAGGATCCAATATCTAGATATTTAAAATAGACACACTGAAACTTAAATACATAAAACTCTTGAAGACTTAAACATAGGCAAAGACTTTCTTAATGGGATAGTTGATGAAAAAGAAATCCCAAGAATTAACAAACAACTGGGATTCTATCAAATTCAAATCTTCTGCACTGCAAAGGAAACAATTAACAGAGTGCAGAGAAACTAATAGAATAGGCGGAGGGGGGGGGGCGGGGGGGGGGCGGGGGGGAATTACCATCTTCAGGAAGCTAATTACTAGAATGTACAAAGAACTGAAGAAAAATAAACCTCTCAAAATCAAAAACTCAATTAAAAAAGGAGGGCACCTGAAATGAATAGAGAGCTCATGCAAGTACAAATAAGAAAATGTTACAATGTGAAAAAAATGTTCACTATCTTTAGCCCTTAGAAAAATGCAAATCAAAATAACACTAAAACACCATAAGTGAGAATGGCTTACATCGTGAACTCAAAAAGCAACAGATGCCGGCAAGGATGCAGGGAAAAGGCACCTTTTATGTTGCTGGTGGGACTGTGAATGGGTACAAGCACCGTGGAAAGCAGTATGGACATTTCTCAAAAACCTGAAAATAAACATTTCATTTCACTTAGCAACACCTCTTTCTGGGTATCTTCCCCCAAAAGTTAAAAGTATCCTACCACTAGAGAGATACATGCACACCCAAGTTCAAAGCAGCACAACCAGTAATGGCCACATGGTGCAAGATGCCAAAATATGCATCAATAGACCAACGGAATTTTTTAATGTGGTAAATGTAAACAATGGAGTGTTGCTGCGTCATAAAGACAAGTATGAATTATTTGCAGGTAAATAGATACAATTTGAGACCAGTATGCTTAGTGAAGCGAATCAGACTCAGAAGATCAAATATTGCATGGTTTCTTCAATATGAAAATCCACAAATAGATAATAAAGTCAAGTAAGTGAGATGTTGGGAGTTGGAGGGGGGTGAGCAAGGTGGTGGGTGGGCGAGAGAGAGGGCGGGGAAGGGAATGCGAACTACTTGCAATTTATAAGTGCACAAAATTCCCAACTTTAATGTATTCATTGTGTGTTGCATATATGCAATATACTAATAAAATAAATGAGGGAGGAAAGAGAAGTGTGGCTTAGTCCAAGGTCCTGGGGTAGTGGGGGGCACTGCCCTGGAAACAAGTTATACAGTTCTCATAGGATCTCAGTTCCCATGAGATAGAGTTGTTACAAAGAGCAATGCTGGCTCCTCCCCCAACACTCTGGCTTCTGGTCTTGTCACACCCTCTTGTCATTGTGATGCCACTGTCCATGAGGCTTTCAACAGACCTGGGATGAGATAATGTGCCATTCCATTGAACCTCCAAACCTCCGAGTTCCCTGAGTTTTTTCTGTCCATTACACAGTCTTGAGTATCTTGTTACAAGAATGGAACATACCGACTGTCATAGATAATTGGCCGGCAAGGCCCACTCTCCACAGTAACAGAAGTAGGCATTTGCCTTTGACTCTTGTACTTTCTGGCAATAAGTCAGCCATTGGCAGCCTGGAAAGAGTGCCAGGCATTTTGCCCATGCAAGAACTGGGAAGAAAGAACTCAAGCTTTTCCCACTGCCCTGCTCTGGACATGAGATTGATCGTCAAGCTGGATGCAGTGACACACACGTGCATTTCCAGGGTCTCAGGAGGCTGAGGCAGAAAAATTGCTGGTTCAAGTCCCACCTGGTAATTTAACAAGACCCTGTCTCAACAGAAAAAGTGAGAATGGCTGAGGATTGTAGCCCAGCGCCTCAATGGAAGGTTCTGGTTTCGATCCCAGTACCAGGAAGAAAAAGATGATTTACTGGCACTCAAGGTAGATATGGGCCTCTGTCAAGTATTAGTGTCAAATTGGCTACTGAGAATATGCTAGGAGCTAAGCACGTAATGCTGAGTTGAGCAGCAACCTCCCAGTTTAAACTATTATAATCATGGGCCTCTTTCACTAGAAGACACCCTGTCCTCTCCATGTCCCAGGACATCATGCAGGGTGAAAAGGCTTGCAAGCCTGGCCTCCACTGCTCTCCTCACTCTCACAGGAGCACACGTGGAGACAGGACCCATGGTAGTCATCCAGATTCTATTTTCTGATGTGCTTTGCTGATCTGGGCTATTCCTTGGCTGAAGTTTAATCCTGGCCCTCAAGAACCAAGATTTAGATTTTTCTAGAAAGGCCAACTCACAGAGAGAGTATGTGATTCTTTGACTGTAGAAAAGAGATGAGTGTTTCTCTCTAATAAACACAACGGGAGAAGGCAAGATACGGAGACCCGGCTACCTACCTTGCACCACTCAGACTCCACGCCAATGGAGGACTTCCTGAAGACAACTGCTCCTCGCCAAGATGCACACTTGATCCATGAACTCCCATAAAAAAAAATTAGTGCCTCTGTGGTCTAGAGTTGGGAGGGGGTCTCTAGCTTCCCATCACCACTCATCACCCACCATTTTCCACCTGTGGCGGGTGTGCTCTGCCGCTCACCAGCTAGTCACAGGCTCGGCCTAGAATGTCTCAGGACCCCACTTTCTCCAGCTACCACATACAGACCCCACATCTGGCTTGGCTTCCAAATCAAAAGAACTAAGGGGAGCTGCCTATTGGCACAGGCCGGTAATCCCAGCACTCTGGGAGGCTGAAGCAGGAGAATCACGAGTTTGAGTCCAGCCTGGGCAACTCAGCAATTTAGTGAGACTGGGTCTCAAAATAAAAAGTAAAATCAGTGCGAAGGCCCTAGGCTCAACCCCCGCTACCATTTTAAAAAGTAGTAAAAGAAAAGAACGAGGGAGCCCCTGGTAGGCCAGCATCGGTTCACAGGCGGACGCTCCCGGTTCTCCTTGCCTGCGCTCTGCCACAGTATCTCCTCTTCTTTCCAATTTTGATTCTTCTCTTTTTCTCATTTTCCCTGTCGCCAAGTTGAGTCTCTGGGGCTCAGCCTTTGTTTCTTCCTCCCTGCCCAATCATCAGCCATAAACCTATAGCCAAATAGCCTCAACACACCTGTATTCCCAAACATCCTCTTACCAGTGCTGTGGGACTTCCCAGACACCTGTCCTGCCTAGAAGAGTGTCTGATGTCTGGCCAACACCCAGTCTCCACCAGTTGGTGCTGTCTTGTTCTGATAAGAACTAGCACTTTCTGAGGACTGACCCACTGCCAGGTGTTGGGACGTGAGCTTTCAGAGCACAGGCTCTCCTTCAACCACCACATAAGCTCTAAACCAACAGGGTTCTTGGCTCATTGCGCAAATAAAAAGATTCAGTGGAGTTTTAAATGAATTTTTGCTCATTTTTATATCCTTATTTTGAACTCTCTGCTGCTCTGTCTATAGTAATAATAGTAGTATGAATACCCGGAATTAATTGGGCACTTAGTATGTGCTAGGATCAAAAATGGTAACTTGGACCAGGCAATAAGCCCTGTTTAAATAGTACATAGCCATAAGTTTGACCCCACACTCGAGCAATGCTTAATTTCTGTCTCAGATATCTCCTGTGGGGAGACTTTCACTTTCTTTTACCAATTTAAAAACCCTGAAGTTGTCAAGATTTAAAATCTTTATGATGGTTTCCTCATCTTCACAAGGGGGAGGCATGGGAGTGACGGTGCAAACCTGTAATTTTAGCAATGAAAGAAGCTAAGTCTAGAGGACCTCAAGTATGAGCCCTACCAGGGCAACTTAGCAAGACCCTGCCACAAAATAAAAAATGAAAAGAACTGGAATCGCAGTTCACTTGTAGAGCTCCTATAAGTTCAATCCCCAATACTGAAAAAAATAAAAAGTGACGTGGTAATACACATCAGTCATAGCCTGGGAATCAAATAAGGCTATACATTAGAGCAACTGTTTCCTTGTTTAGGGTTATAGACATGTTGCAGATTAGTTAAATATAAAACTAAATGCTGAAGCCTTTTTTTTTCAGATCCATAGGAAGAAGAATAATAGCCAGGTGTCAAAGATTCTAGAATGCTATTATATTCACATGCAAACAGCTAGTCATTACTCTTATTAGACTTTGTACACAAAACATCAAAACATTGCCTATTTCTAAAAAATATACATTATGTACAGCCTTTGTACATAATATACAGTACATAGGATATCTTTGATGGCTGTTCCTATGATCTCTATTTCCTAGAATACGCTGTGAGCATTGTGACCTCAGTCTACAATTTTGTCCCATTTCTAGCAGTATCTGGGCCCTTATAAATGCTCAGCTAATATTTGTCAGTGTGATTTGATAGAGACACGAAGTTCTCAGCTACCCACCTGGCTCAGCTCTAGGGCAAGGTGTTAGCCTGTGTGTGTCGTCTAACAAAAGCCAACCCACAGAGACCTCTTCCACTGAAAGACTCAGTGACTTTTTCGAGCTACATTCTGTAATCCTCACCTGAAATGCAGGAAGAACACGGAAGCATTGGGTGAAAGCGGCAGCAAAGTGTCTCGAGGCACATCCTGAAGACTGAGCTGAAGCTTTCAGCATCTGGCTGCTCTCCCACCACCACCACCACACCATCTCCAAAAAGCTAAACTTTAAAGAAAATCTTTCAAATTGGAGGAATTAAAAGTAACAGAAAGGCAGGATAGAAGAGTAAAAGGTACCTTATGTTGAGAGATCAGGAATCTGAGCTAAAACCAGTGAAACCAAGTGACTTAATCAGTCCAAAATCACTGTGGCACGCAGGGGACAGATCCAGTGGGCATTCTGGAGATTTCAGGTTTCCAGGCCAATCATCTGCAGGTATTATTATCTAGAGTGAGGATTATTGGCTAGCTGGGCAGATTACATACAAAGTACTTAAGAAATACACACTCTAGACCAGGTGTTGGCAAACTGTGGCCGGTAAGCCAAATACAGCCTTCCCCTGCTTTTGTAAGTAAAACTTTATTGGAACACAACCAAACCCATTCATTTATGAACTACATATGGCTGTTTTTGCATCACGACTACAGAAAGGAGTAATTGTGACAATATACGCCAGAAAGCCTCAGCCACTTATTATGTGACTTTCATTTTAAAAAGAAAAAAAAAGTTTGTTAATCCTGTCCTAGACTCAAGACAGTTGGGGAATGGACCCCCTCCACTGGCCTCATGCAAGTTATTTGGCTTTCTTTAGTCTTTAGTTTCCACAAGTCTTTGCATCTCATATTATCTGGATATTTCCACGTTGCTCAGCAAATCATGCTTGTTTCCTGAGAGCTTTCTGTTACAATCATCATTTTCATTACAGACACTCACTTCAGAGCCCCACTGTAGCCCCTCACCCCACCCAATATCCACAGTCCCTTGCAACCTACAGGATGGGGTCTCCTATCTACCCATATCGAAATGATCACCAAAATCCATCTGTTCAATCTACAAAATACCTTTCACCTAGGCTCCACCCTCCATGGCTACTGCTATTCCCTCCACCTGACATGCTGTTCCCTACCCTTCCCTACTTCCCGAAGTCTCACTTCTGCTTCAGGTCCTTCCTCAAATGTTTCAGGGGCTCTCCCTTGATGAATTTGCCCCAGCCCTCCTCACCACAGAGCTCCCAACCACTGGTTGGCAGTTTCCCTTCTTTCCCTTGAGACCCAGCCCGGCAGATGTCACTTCCTCCTGGAACTCCTCCTGCCTTTGCTTGCCATGACCTTGAGCTATGTGAAAATGGAAATCAAGGGGCTGGAGAAAGAGCACAGTGGTTACAGTGCTTGCCTAGCGGGCACAAGGCCCTAGATTAGGTTATTCAGCACCGCACAAACCAGGCATGGTCATGCATGCTTGTAATTCTACCACATAGGAGGCTGAGGCAGCAGGATTGCCATGTGCAAAGCCAGCTTGGGCTGAACCATGAGTTCAGGACCAGCTTGTAGTATAGAGCAAGACCCTGTATCAAAAAAAAAAAAAAAAAAAAAGGAAAAAGAAAATAGACATGATGGGAGGAAGCCTCTTCACTGCATCAAGATCCACTTACTAAATTCTTCCTAGAAATAATCGCCGGGGGGAAATCTGATCTGAAATGTACATTTGCTTAAGTTCTTTTAACAGACAGTAAGAGCCTCATCTGGCTTTCTGCCTTTTTTATATTGGCTACCAGGAAGTTCAGTGAGAAATTCCAGAAACCACACCCAAGAGTGTGAAAACACCTTTCTATCTATTTCTGTGAGCTGTTCTTTGTTTTCTGCTTTGTGGGGCTTTCCTTGGAGCCCTCTATTGGAGATTAGGTGATTCATACAAGTTACACAAGCATAGCATTGCAGCACATTCTCTTGGGAGAAACATGCACTTTACAAAGGGACAAAGACCTTTCCCCTGCAACAAATAATTCTCACACTTGAAGTACTTCCCAGCCTCCCTGTTATTATGTCTCCCACTGCTGGTAAAGCAGGAACAATCACAAAAGTTAAAATTATTGAATATTAAAATTAAAAGATCCTACTTTGAGTCAACTTCTGAAAAAACGAACTAAGAACTTCCAAAAATCTACTTCTCTAGAAAAAAATGTGGCTCACCATTCTTAATAAAATAAAAAAAAAATGTGGTTCACCATTTGAAAAAGAAAAGCAATCTTTGCATTGTTGTATATTTTTGGTTAATGTCTAGAGTTGGAAAAAAAGTTTATTTTAATTAAAATTTTTCAGGTAAAAAAACAGGAGAAAAATGAAAAGACAGCTTATGAGCTGGAAGAGGATGTTTGCAAATCATGTATCTGATAAGACACATGTATGCAGGATATATACAGAATTCTTACAACTCAACAATAAAAAAGGCAAAAGACCCAAATTTAAAAACGGGAAAATGACTTGAATAGATATTTCTTCAAAGAATATATCTAAATGTCCAGCAAGTACCTAAAATGACATTCCACATCTTCAGTCATTGGGGAAGTGCAAATTAAAATCACAATTAAAAAATTGTAAAACTACAATGAAATTCAATTTCACACCCAGTAAGATGACTGACTAAAATAACACAAAAATAGCAAAGTACTGGTGAGGATGTGAAATTCAAGCATTTATACATTGCTACTGTGTATATAAATGAAATAATGTAGCCACTTTGGAAAACAGTAGGACAACTCCCCAAAAGTATGAACATATGGCTACCAGATGGCTCTGGGATTCTATGACTGATGTACTGATCCATTTTCCCATGGCTGAAACAACTTGTCCGATGCTCACAGGTTAAAGGAGGAGAAGCTTATTTTGGCTCATGGTTTCAGAGGTTTTAGTTCATGGTTAACTGACTCCAAAGCAGAGGGCGTACTAGAAAAAAGTTGCTTAAGTTATGGCATAGGAGAAACAGAGAACATGAGAAGAGCCCTAGAGGAAAAAGCCAGAGAATAGAGACCGTCCCTGAAGTCACTCCCCTATAACCTACTTCTCCACCTAGGACCCCCTCCTACAAGCTCATTCAGCTATGAAGACAACATGAATTCACTCAATAATGAAGTCAGTGCCTTCACAATTTGACACTTTTCCAGAACCTCCTAATCCAATCAAGATTACAATTAGATGAATCAGCACACCTAGCTATATACCCAAGAGAACAGAAAACACTTCTTCACACAAAACATGTTCGATGATGTTCATAGTAGCATTATTCATAATAGCCACAAAATGGAAACAACCTAAATATCCATCAGCTGAGGAATCAACCCATGTGTTTTATCCAAGCCATGGATGTTATTTAGCAATAAAAAAAAAAAATAATGAGGGTGAACCTGTGGCACAGGCTTGTAATCCCAGTATTCTGGGAGGCTAAGGCAGGAAGATCGAAAGTCAAGTTCCGGCTTGGGCAATTAACAACTGAGAAAGACCCTGTCTCAAAATGAAAAATAAAAAATGATCTGGGAATGTATCTCAGTATGAAGGCCCTGGGCTCAATTTCCAGTACTGCAAAGGAAGGAAAGAGGAAGGAAGGAAGGAAGGAAGGAAGGAAGGAAGGAAGGAAGGAAGGAAGGAAGGAAGGAAGGCAGGCAGGCAGGCAAGAAAGAAAGAAAGAAAGAAAGAAAGAAAGAAAGAAAGAAAGAAAGAATACCTGTATCTGAATAAGCCTTGAGGGGCTGGAGGAATAGTACAGTGGTTAAAGTGCTTGCCTAGCAAGCAGAAGGCCCTGGGTTCTATTCCCCAGCACTATATAAACCAGGCGTGGTGGTGCACTGCTGTAATCCCAGCACTCAGGAGGTTAAGGCAAGAGGATTACCATGAGTCTTGAGGCCATCCTGGGCTACAGAGTGAGTTCAGGACCAGCCTGGGCTACAGAGTGAGACTCTGTCTCAAAAAATAATAATAGTAATGATAATAATAACAAATAAACTTTGAAAATACCACACTATGTGAAAGAAGCTAGTAACAAAACGCCACATACTGACTAATCTATACCAAATGTCCAGAGTAGAACAGTCCATAGAGACAAACAGCTAGTGGTACCTAGGGCTGGGGTGAGGTTGAGTAATGGAAAATAACTGCCGATAGGTACCAAGTTTTGTGAGGGTGGCCATAAAGATAATCTGTCTTTAGGTAGGGATATTAGCATGCAATTATGACATGTCATTACACCCAGATAAAGCTATCCTTAAGGAGATCCAAATTCAGCTCAACTAAAGAGACTAATTCTGTACATTTTGAGAAGTTAGCTTCTGCTTACCGACTTTAATGATAACTCACCCACACACTAACACTGCTGTGTTAGGGGACTTTTTTTTTTTTTCACCTAATCTTTGGATTCCCCAGCATGTCTCAAAGCAACTAATGTCTCAGAAAGGCTCCCATTGTCGGGTAAAATGCTGATTCACAGAACAAGAGCCTGTCTCCAAAAAAAAAGTTGGGTCAATGCTGGATCCTTTCATACTTATAAATGAAAAAGATAAGCAACAGAACAGTATTTTATGTACCACCACTTTCACCACAACTCCACTTCTAACTAAGGCATGAACAGATTACATTAAGTATATCTAATATTTAATGTAAAATAATAATGTATATCCTCAAACACATAAAATATTTCTCATGGATATTTTAAAGTCTTTAAGGAGGTACTTCTGGAGAGTCCTGGGGAAGCAGAAATTTCAAGAAAGCCTTTATATTTTAAATTGCAATCTTCAATCAATTATGGTCTAATGGTTTACCACAGCAGCTATTTCATTTTAGAGATAAAAGGTATATATCTTATTTGGGTACAATTTCCTATATTCTAACTCATTGTGCATTATTTGACTCCTTAATAAAGAATACTACCTAAGAAAAGACCCACTGTATTCTCTGGCTAAGACTTTGTGGGTCATTGTTCTCAAAGGGATATTGGGATGGGTGTCTGAGCTTTTGTAGATGGCACTCTGGCCTCTGTCGTAGTCACTGAATATCGGACAGCCTGCTTCCAAGATGCAAGCACCTTTCTTAACCTGAGCCCCGAGAAAAGGCTCCAGGGACCCCCCAGAGACAAAGCTCCTTCCTTCTTAATCATTTGCAGCCAAATCAGCACATAGCCACAGATCCAGGGGCACAAACTGTGTGTTCAACTCCATGTGAGACACAATATCTGCCTGCAAGAACTTCTGAACACACTTCAGAGTTGTTCAGACCCTGAAAGTTTAAGTCTTGAATCATTTTTAAAGTCCCCTATAGCGCCAAATCTTTAAGAGAATCTGTCTTCCATATTCAACACCCTGATTGCCAGTGTCAGTGTTGCAGAGTAGCTGGTCGTAGTCTCAACATTTTAGAACTGGAAATGCCTGGTTCCACTTAACTATACAAATGCAGCAATCAAGAACAGTGATTTGTTTAAGAACGCATTTTTAGGTCACAACAAGATCAAGTGTCTAAACTCCTAACCCACTTTCGATTGATTCTCTCCAGGCCCTGCATCTTCCATCTGGTCACTTCTTAGACCAACTGCAGCCCATCTTCTTGTCTCTTCTTTGTGCCCCCCACCCCCACCCCATCATCTAAGAAGAGCAGTGGTTCTGGAACAGCCTTAAATCAGCATCCAGGGCTTTCTCTCTGGCTCCCCCTTTAGGATTTCAGAGGTTTTTGACAATGAGGATAGAGGTAAGCCCCTGGTGAGCAAAGAGTGGCAGGGGAAGGGTGGGAAGGGGATTAACCTAAGACTGAACTTAGAGGGCAGCAAGAGGCGGCAATAAGTCTGGCACAATTGGCGCCTTGCTTCAGTCCTTTAAAATCCAACTTTCCCAAAGCCTAATTCCGTGCATGGTACCTCTCCAGAAGCATGTGACTGTTTTGTCTCAAGAGATCACTGAAGCCTGCTTTTCACATATGCTTCAGAAGCACCCCAACTCTGAGGGTGGTCTGGAATGGAAGCAGGGCAGGCCATGGGCAGGGCAGACTTCTCTTCTGTCCACTTACCTACTGCAGGGATCCACATTCCCTCCTTGGCACGGGGAGGCAGAGACAAAGGGAAGTTTGGAAGACATCAAGTGCTTGTAAGAGAAAGAACAGGTGACAGAACAGAAGAGAGATAGAAGGAAAATATAGAGAGAAACTGAGTTCATTATGTGATTATTCGTTATCTCATTGCCCAAGTTTCCTAGGTCACCATATTGCCTGAAACATAATAGCTAGCTAATTCAATTAGCCTCTTCTCAACTGTTTTCGGTGCTCAACACTAGCAAGTATCTCCACTCCACAGTACCCAGGAAACAACTCCTAATTATAAGTATAATGTTACAAGGCAGATCTTTTGCAAAATGAAGCCAAAAATGTAGCAAATCCTGCAGGATTTAGAACTGCAGGCTGCCCAGTGATCAACGAGGATCAAGCAGCCTTAGACAAGGGAAGGGACAAAAAAGAGACTATTGGCAGAGGACGGCAACATATTTCAAGAAAAAATAATTTGAATATCAAAAGACTGGAAGATTTTTGGGGTTATAAGTTTAAATTTTGATATAATTTTTGTAAAAAGAAAGCACCAAAAAGTCAATCACAAAGTAAAAGATATCTCATGGTGCTATTATACAATTTTGTCAACAAAATTAAAATAAAAAGCCAACGCTTTATTGTGTGTTTATTTTATGACTTAACGTTTAAGTGAAGAGAGACTTCATTGTACAGTTTCCCATTTAATTTTAAAGGAAAGGTCCCAATCAAATATTTTTCTATGAAATCATGTACCCCTGGTTTAGTTGGGTTTTTAAAATTCTGCATCTTTTCTCTAGTTTCAAGGGTTTTCAGGTAATAAAGACCTCCTGAAATTTCTCTGGTCCTTTATATAGTTCCTGTCCCTCCGAGTGATGCTCTCTCAGCCCTATGGGCACGTGGTGGGTTGTTATGAAAACAAACAAGTAATAGCGATATGGTTAACATCCACTGAGCCTTTCTGTATGTCAGGCATTTTTTCCAAACGTTCCATAAGCTATAAGTCACTCATTCCTCACAAGAACATTCCAAAATAAATCCATTATTATCCTACTTTGACTGATGAGGAAACTGAGTCACTGAAAAATTAAATAATAACTTGCCCAAGGCCGCACAGCTGACATTGACTGTTTGGTGGCTGCAGAGCCCACTCTATTTTCCTTGATGCTCTGCATGTATCATGTGCATTTGGACTTGACTTCCTGAAGAAAAGAACACTGTTTCCCCTTAAAGAAGGAGCAATGATTCTTGGATTGTCCCAGGCCCTACTCACCTGGCTGTATTTAGGTTCCGATAAAGCTGCCCGAGGGACTCCAACAGCCTCCCTTCCATCTCACGGTCCCTGAGTTGCTGGGCCAAGGCCAACCAGTGTTCATGGTAGGTGATGCATGCCTCAGGATTTGGGGACACAGAGCTGTAGAAATGGCAGAGGGATTTGGTGACCTGAAGCTGACCTGAACACAAAGCAAGGACATGAATGAGATGTCTTGAGACAGAACATGGGCAAAGCACGCCCTCAGCCAATGCTCCCCAGGGGCACGGGACATACTCACTCTTTAGGTGCCGATGCCTTAAGCCAAATAGCAGGGCCATTTCATAACAAAGACGGCCATGGTTCAACCAGTGTCCAGACACTAGAACTTGAGCCAACCAGAGGAACACCTGTACCAATTCCATGTCTGTGTCCTTGCTGGCCTGGAGTTCCAAATAGAGTCGGACAGCCTGCTGCAGATAGGCCCTGGCTGGCTGCTGAGTGCAGGACTTGAGGGTCAAGTGGCCAAGATTGGCCATAGTGACTGCCTGGTTACGCACATCCCCCATCTCCTGAGCTCTGTTCAAGGCCCGGAGGTAGCTTCTGGCTGCCCTGCTCATCCTGCCTTCACCTTGAAGCGCAAGTCCCAAGAGGTTGTGTACCACTCCCTGTTGAGTGACACTCTCTGTCTCCTTCAGGGAGCATAACAGTGGCTCCAGGATGTCCAAAGCCTTCTTTGCCTGGCTGGCTAAGAGATAGGCCCACGCCAGACAAAGAGAAGACTCAAAGGCTTCCTGCTCACCCAGTAGCCGCCCTAACATCAAGGCCTGGCTCAGGTAGTAGATGGCACCATCAGGAGACCTGTGCTGGAGATACATTTTGGACAAGATGAGACACAGGGTTCTCTGAGTGCTCCAGTCCATCTGTTCTTCACAAGCAGCCAATGCCTGCCTAAGTGTTGGGCAGGCCAGTGCAGACACTTCACCCCAGCTTGAGGAGGAAATGCCAAGGAGCTTGGAGGTGTTCTGGAGGACCAAGGAGACCTGCCAAATAGGAAGATACATCCCATGGAAAGTCTGGGTACCGTGTTGCTGGACTGAGGCTACTGTTAGATATGGAAGGTATTTCTTATCATACAGAAAAGTCAACAGGGCAGCCATAGTATCTGAGGCAGAAGGACATCCAGAGAGGATTTGCAGGCGCTCAGCGAAAGGCAGGACCTCCTCATGCCGGCCTAGGTTCAGGAGCAATCGGACTGCCAGAAAACAGGCCCTAGCCTCCAGTGTACTGCTGCCCACCACAATCCCCTGGCGCAGCACATAAGTTACCACATCAAGCTCATTCTTGGCACAAAACTCACGGTCAGGCAAGCAGGCCAGCAGGGCACCTGCTTTTTCCAGCAGACCTGGACCTTTATGCCTCAGCCTCTGCTTCAAGTAGATGGCAGCCAAATTGATGTAAAGAGCAGCCACCAGTGACAGGTCTCCAAATGCCCCCTTGAGAATATGGATGGCCTCCTCAAAGTACACCCTGGCCTGGGAGAGTTTGACTTTCCTAACACTCAGCCGACCCAGGAGGAAGCACAGCCGTGCATGGGCCCAGGTCATGTGATTCCTCTTGGCCCACTTCCTTGAAGCTTCCAGGTAGGCCACAAGCTCATCCTCCTCCGAGAAACAGTAAAAAGAAGAAGTGAGAAAAGAGAAGGAGAAGTCATAGAGGCTCTTAAAGTGGTCAGTGTAACCCTCATGATCCAAAAAAGCCAATATGGGAGCAAAGTTCTCTGCCTCCTCCTCTTCCTGACCAGTGTTCAGGTCCATGAACAGTTCCGGGTCGTCCAGGTCATCAGGCTCTGGCAGGTGATAGCTGTCTGAGGCTGCTGAGAGGAGCTCCTCCTCTAGGCTGGAATCCTCGGAGCTACTAGACTGTCTGGAGATCATGGCCTGATGATCCTCCCAGGCTGCACTAGGCCTGGCCTCCTTGAAACCTTCAAGCTGGGATGCTGTAAGGATAGGCACAGTTGGACAACCCTAAGTGCCTGGAAAGAAGGTACCAGCTCCTGGCAAGAGAACTGGTGTGCTGACTTGAAGAATGAAAGGTGAGATTCAGCATTTGTACTTACCAGTCAGGGGATTTGGAAGATTCTGAATGGATTCAAACCCACCTAGGCAGAAACAAAGGAAAGCCCTGGTGTTAGGTCAAAAAGGGCCACTATACCAATGTCTCCAAGGAGACAAAACCTGACGGCCAGAGAAGTACCATGCCTAAATCCCTCAGTGAGATGACAGCTACAACAAAACTCCTAGTGAGGAGCACTTGACAGCTGGAGACACTATCGGCCTTTCCCTGTGGGACACCTACTCCCTTCTTCCTTTTTTCATTCTCTTGTCATTCATTCACTCAGTGAAGGTTGGGTTGGCATATACAATGCGCTGACCACTGTGTTGTATGAAAGTGGCAAGACTAAGGGGGCAGAAATGAATTGGGTAGAAAAAGAGCAAAAAGGCACCTGAGATCCTCATTTGTTCCCTGAAGTAACCTGGTGGGACACGGTGGAGGATGCAAAAGACCTCAGCACCTGCCTCGATGCTGTGAGTTTGAATGAGTTCTAGACAGAGGATAAAGTTTGTCTGGAGCCAAGGGGAAAAGTGGAGACCATGTAAATACAGATTTGTGACATGCCGTAGGTCACCAGGAGCTGGCCAAAGTCTCAGGACTAAATATGATCATACAGGTGAAGCATTTGGAAAGAAAGTAAAAAGAAACAAAAGGAGGGAGAAGAGAGATTGGTTAGTAAGCCCTTAGCCAGTGAAGAGGACTGAAATGACAGAAGAGGGAAATCTCAGAGGTTGAGGTGAGTTATGATGCAGTCACCTAATATTACAAAAGTAACACTATCTGAGCATGGTGACACACACCCATGAGCTCTCGGCAGGGTGAGGCAGGAAGATCACAAGTTTGAGTCCAGCCTGGCCAACTTAGTGAGATTCTGTCTCAAAATAAAAAGAGTTGGGGATGTAACAAAGGCCCTGAGTTCAATCCTCAGTTCCACCAAAATAAAATAAATAATTTTAAAAAGTGAAATAAGACAATGAGACTCGATAAGAGCTAATAAGATATCCTTGGATTTGGTGGTGGAAAAATTGAATGATCTTGGCTAAAGAGCCGCAGTGTTGCTGTGGAGATAAAGGTCAGACTCAGGCTACAGGACAAGGGATACCAGAGAGAATACTCCTAACTCCTACTATTCCTGAGGGAGAAGCAACATCTATCTGTGCCCCCTCGGGATCTCCAGTGGACTTTGCAAGCTTGTAGCCCCCTCATCAAGCCCAACTTCTTCTTGCTGTTCTCTATAGAGAGCCGCTTCTATGATTTCCATGGTAGATACTCAAAATCTGCAAGGTGTAAAGGGTAGGAGAAGATCTCATATCCAAAAATAGGCTAACCAAAGAGCTTGGCTCATGTTTCCTAGCCTCCCTGATACTGAGGGATACATGCCAGTCTTGCTGTAGTCATTTCTTTGAGAGCCAGGTCATCAAAAACAATAGTGCATGTACTCCAAAAGGGGAGGAAGAATTAGAGGGACACTCCACCCCAAGGAACAGGCGTTAAGAGAGCAGAAATTTAACAATAAGATGGCTTTATGTGGGTTGTCCTTATGTCAGGGCAAACTGTACAACCATAAATCCTAGATGGCACCCAAGAGTTGCCGTTTTGGTCCACTTGGGTCCTGTTCTTAGATTTCCTAATCGATGAATCAACAGTAGACAAGTTATTGTGGATCCAAGTCCACCATCCAGTTCTGCTCCCTGCCAACATATTCCAAGTATAACACACCTTGATTTTCAGATCTCTGCTCCTACCTAAGGTCTCTGCCTCCACCTATCAGTAAAATCCATAGCTTCATCTTCCTGGATCAGTGTCATGGAGCAATGTGATTTGCCAGATTCTAAGTCTGGGGCTGACATCTTGGGTACTTCTCACAAAGGGTCCTCATGCAGAGGAAACCTCTACCTCCCAGCTAAACTCCTGGGATCTGGCCTCAGGATCCCTGTGCTCAATCTCTGGCTGGGCAAATGAAATGTGGTCTGTTTAATCTGGCCACACTGGAATGGACCCATCACCATCCCAAGTGGGGAAAAAAAGAAAAATCCTTCCTCAAACCATCAAAGATTATAAGTACTTGTTGACACAGAGCAATGGGCCTTCCCCACCATCAGTGAAATGAGGCTAATTCATTCATTCGCTCAGTCATACAGACATTACCAAAAACTGTGATAGGCACTGAGGGCCCTCACCACTGCCCCTCAAGCTAGGTACATCCAACAGCCCAGTGACATTTTGTGTCCCAGACAGTATGGTGAAATGGATTGCCCTGATTAGCAGCTACAAGGGGGCAGTTCTCATCCTGGCCCAAGCACTCATTCACTTGACCACAGTTTCCCAATCTACGAAATAAGGAGGAAAAAAATCATCTCTTAGGGTCCTTCCAGTTAAAACATTCTATGACCTCAGCTTTGCTATTAAGTACCTATCTCAGCCCTAGAAAAAGGGACTTTGGCCATAAATCAGAATGTTCTTTGCTGAGATTAGGATGAAAGGGCCAATACAGCTGATGACCCATAACACAGGCAAGGTAGTTTCATCATATCTCATGGTTTCTAGACAATATGTGCTGTGCAATCCCACAAATATCTGGAAATCTAAAGTGAAATGTTGCTAATCAGATAGGATCCAGGTCACTGACTGAGTCATGGTCATGGCCTCAAATTCCTGAACAAGAATCAAACTTTGAGATAATCTCTTTCTGGGGAGGGATATTCTCCTAGTCTTAAGGAGCCTGGGCTTTTACTCACTAAGACGGTAGACAGATGTGATATCGGTATGAGCCAGCGTGTGGAGAAAGCTGGCACACTCAGCTTTCCTGTCGCTTCCCAGGACCCACAGGGAACATCTTTCCTCCTCACTGAAAAAGGCAGAGTTCTTGTTCCTGCATTGGGGCAAAAGACAGACAGGTCAATGGAAAGTTTCAAGCTCCAAATCTTCTCTTCAAATTAGGATGTAGTGAAGAACTTAGAGATAGCAACCCCTTTGCCCATCTCTGAAATTAATTCTAGGCAGCTGACTCTTGAAAACTGTGCTTTTTCTGCCAGTGAAGAAGTGCTATTAACCACCTGCCTTGTGCATGAACAAATGAGTTGTGCAGTTGTAGGCATGAGTCAAAAATAGATAAAGGAACATTCTGCCCACTGAAATTCCATCTCCTGAGAATAAAGCCCCCCTCTCTCGATCTCTAGTCATACCGTGTGACCCCATGGTATGCATCTACAATTAGAAAATAGGAATTGATTACCCTACATGCAAGGATTAAAAAATAACTATAAAAAGAAGTATCTTTGTCCTTAGATTATTTCAGGGAAAAAAAAAAAAACTAGAGACAAGGGCACAATCTAGAGAAACAATGAAAAAAGTTTCACATTGGCCAGAAGGAATCTTTCATAGCTGTTAAGACTTGATGGTGTGGCATGAAACAACTGCATTCTGTAACATTTAGAGAGAGGAATTGCTATAGTGAGGGGTGCAAAATGATGAACGGTCAGGGCCTGGAAGCAATGATAACAAACAGAAGAGATCTTCATAGTCATCCTACTGCGTAGCCTACTCTTTAAGGCCAACTTGCATACTAGAGATTTAGTAATGGAATTGTTAAGAATTTGTATAGAATTTGTTAAAAATTTGAAAGCTAGAAGTGACTTAGAAAGCACATAGTCCAATACCTAGCTGAACACATTTTAAGTTCACTTTCAGTTTTAGATAGGAAATTTTGTAGCCTCAAAGCCCATTTTTTAAAAACAAAATTACCTTGAGAACCTAAATGTTAATAACAGCTAATAAACTTTTGAAGGGTTTATCCCACTTCGTCCCACAACTTCCCTGTGAGACAGGTATTATATATCTTCTTTTTGTGTATAAAAATACTGATAATTCAGCTAAATGAAGAGGGTGTTTAGAAAGAGTTTGAGCAGGAAAGAGGAGGGCTTCCCTAGTTATATCAGGACTCAGGAAAGGTCTGGGATGAGGGGTTGTGGTCAGCCTGGTTCCATTTGTCTCCATAACTCAGGTAAGAGCAGTGTGAAATCTGGTTGTGGGAACACTAGCAGTCATATGAGCTGCTCATGGACAAGCTCTGAACAGCGGGAGAACTGCATTCGGTTGACTCAGGCTCTTTTCCCCCTAGGTATGGGCCCCTCTTCTTTCGGGCCTCATCTCCAGATGTTTCCCGGTACCATAAACACTTCCAACCTCCAAAGTGGCATGTAATTGAAATCTACAACTAAATTCATTTTTGGAATCTCCAAGTTTTCATACAGCCCTAATTTTCCAGTGTGTGCTAAAACTTATCATTTCCTTGACTATTCATAATAATTCTACAACGTAGGTCTTTAAAGCCATGTTTGTAAGTGAAGAAAACTGTTCAGAAAAGTGCATTAATGTGCTCAGAGTCTCACAGCTAGGGACTGTAGAGAAACCCACGCTGAATTTGAGGTCTTGTAACTCTGAGTCCAGTACTTCAGAGCCTATCTCCTAAGGACCTGACTGGTATTTAGAGACCAAGAAGCTTGAAAACAGTATAAAGATTCCCAACATGAAAACTGATGATAAAACTGATGATTTAAAGATGATAAAACCTCTGGTAACATGGCAGGCGGAAGAGCTCTAAAGGGTGACTCTCCCATACACACACACAAATCCTGGATAATATGTAGCAGAGATAAATATTTTAACACTTGCTCAAAATTTAAAGAAAGAAAAGGAAATACCTGAAGTCCGGAAACAAAGGGACAAACCAAACCCAGGTTGGTAGAAGAGAGCATACAGCCCAGAGCCCCTGATGGTTTCAGCAGACACAAGTGGCCCCTCAGAACTGGGCCTCACTTGTAATGAGCCCTAGAGACAAGAGATGTGACCTTGAAACCTGTGTGAAGCACAGAGCTAAATTAAGTTCCCTTCATGATCCTGGTGTCTAGAAGGGATGCAACTTCCTTAACAAGGCAATGGCAAAACCTTTGTCTGCCAAGAACACACTTCTCATCTATCTGAACCACTGTGGTGGGACAGGAATCGAACACCTAAGCCTACACCATCTGAATATAGGGATCTGAATTTACACTTACAATATAGGTGCTACATTCAGAGACATTTCGCACCATAAATAAGACTCAGAGATTGTCATGGTCGTGCGTGCCTGTAATCCCAGAACTCTGGGAGGCAGAGGCAGAAGGGTCCCAAGTTTGAGCATGGTGTGGGCAACTGAACAAAAGCCTGTCTCAAAAAAAGGTCTGGGAATTCAGGTTAGTGCAAAGGCCCTGGATCCAATGGCCAGTACCAAACAAACAAACAGGCAAACAAATCAGTCCTAGGTAGTAAATGCAAGCACTACTGTGCAGAAACCTCTGTACTATTCTAGTCCCAATCCTTTGGTCTATGATACGTGCAACTTCAATCTTTTTTTTTTTTTTTTTGAGGCAAGGTCTCACCATATAGTCCAGACTAGTCCTGAAATGACAATGTAGCCCAGGCTGGCCTTGAGCATATGCCAATCCTTCTGGCCTAGCCTCCAAAGTGCTATGATTATAGACCACACCTGGCTCTTCAATATTTTAAAATGTTAAGAATTTGTTCACATAGCAAAAAAACACAATCCAAAAATACAAATTAAGAAAAGGATCTATCCACAAAGAAAGCCAGCACATGTGCAAACAGATAAATTAATACTACATACTAGATGTAAAAATAATCTGAAGAATGATTTATTGCAAGCATGATTAAAACAATGAAATCAAAGGAATGAGTGGAACCCACACTGAAAAGATAGAACACGGTGAGGGCAGGCAATCATGGGTGAAAAACTGAAAATATAATAAATTCTAGAAATGCAAAATAAAGTCATGGAAATACAGAGTGCAGTGAACAGGTTAAACGTCAAGGGTAGTTATCCCCAATGAGAGATGTAGTGAAACTGAAGGTCATCGTGAGGAAAAATGTGACTAGTCTAACAAACACATGGACAATGTACAAGAACTGATTAGGCAGGAACAGAATAGAATGAGGCCAACATACCTCTAACAGGAATTCCAGAAGAGAGACTAAAACAGCGAGAGAAAGGCGATATTCAAAGGGAGACTGACAGAGTTTTCCAGGACTGATTAAAGACATGAGTCTTCAAGCCAAAGAAGCACACCAACCCCTGAGCAAGATAAATAAAAATAATGTCGTCTTAAACAAGATATGTCCATTTCTCAAGGTGATAGGTCTTCCCAAGTTGACAATCCCTTCTAATTCTTCTCTCTGGTTTCAAATGTCAATTACTTAACTGTTGAACTTAATGGCACGAAGGAATTCAATGCAATAAGAACATAAAGTCGTAAAGTAAAAATGAAGAAACAAAATAAGGCAAGTAAATGTGGTAATTGGTGGAACAGAAAACAAAGATTGTCTGCAACAACAAAAAAGTGGCTGGAAAGAAGAACAAAATAGACAAGACCCTGGAAAAATGGGTGTGCAGTTTGGTATTAATAATTATTTCCCCCACATCATGAACATTCTGTTCTACATCTAGTAAATTTGATCTAATAATATAGTGTAAGTATATCTAAGATGAACAAAATAACGAATACTGGTAGTATTTACAACCCACAGAACCTTCATGGAAATAATTACTAAAAGATACCTTTTTTCAAAAAAAGGTGATAATTTGATATAAATGTATAACATGATATCACCTCTAGATAGTTCATAGTACAATTGTAAAACATCAAAAAAGAAAAAAATCTGCCTGCCTGCAAAGAAATGGCTATGAACCTAGCAGCAAAGTTCTCCTCAGTAAAAATAGATGTCATAGAATAGAATTATAAAGATAATGACAAACAGTATGAGGAATCAAAAAATAGTTATAATAAAATAGTTTTTAAAATTTAATACTATGAAACTATAAAACTTGCTTTTCTTCTATAATCATTTTTATGGTTTTGAGTACATTATCAATCTGTTTATTTTTAATTTAGGTATTTAAGTGTAAAAATTTTTAAGTAACACTTTCTTAACATGAGCCATATCTATAGTAATATGAATTAATCCAAATTTATAACATTAACTGAAAAAAGTTACAAAAAATATATAAAAATTTAAATACATAAAATCACAATATTTTCTGTTTGTAAATGTATCAACAAAAGAACTGGACGGATGTGCCTCACACTGCATTTGCTCCTGGAATGGAAACCAAAATCAGATGAATGAAATGTGAAAACGCATCTTCAGTTGTATCCAAAATCTCTTCCCCTTTAATACACACACACACACACACACACACACACACACACACGCATGCATGTATGCAAATTATTTTAGGCATGAAAAAAGAAGAAAGGGTGTGGTGTCCTATCACCCTCAAAACCTCCAGGATCCCTGAAGTTACTCAGGCTACACCCAAGGACTGTGCTATCTACTTGGGCAATATGCATTTTTTTTAAGTTTTAAGAACTAGTATTCCAGCGACTACTGCTGTGAAAAGTAGGTAGTTGGTGTTAAAATATGTGCCTAAGAAAAGGAAGCCCAAGTGTGTTTTCACGGACAAGCATGACCTTCCTTATGTGTTGTGGGCACAAGCTAAATCAGATGCAGAAAACAACTTCAGAGAAAATCCACTTGCTATCATGAGTGCAATCTGGTGTGCACCTATAAACATGCATGCATGCACACAGACATTCTCATACATACACACTCACCCACTTACCAACATAAGGAAAGAAGTGCAGGAAGACGATGGGGATTAAGCAATGCCTAGACCTTCCTCAGAGACTGGATACAAAATAAACACAGGCTCAGAGCGACACCCAGTGGCCAGGCCCAGGCACAGTGCACAGACACTACCTATCCATGAGCCCTCAGCACCTACCTACTGTCGAAGTGGAGTGGAGGTGGCTGGGCACCATTCCTCTAACCTCCAAGTCTACCTCTGAGTTCCTGGGATCCAAGGATTTCTGTAACCCAAGAGTACTCTAGGGGTTAAACAAGAACCAGTTCCCCAGCCTTCCCCTGTTCCCACCTCTCAGTGTTCCCAGCTGTCTTTCTCCTTCCCTAACAACTCTGCAGTCTGTGATGTAGTAGGTTCCTTGAGTGACCAGATGTAGGCCGAGGGGTACTACTGTAGGTAAGAAAAGGGTATGCTGCCCCCTTCCGCGATATGATATAGGGAATGCTGTTCTTCTGTGTCAGAGTATAGCCCAAGCAAGTAAGCTGTTAAAACATGATGAGTAGATTGATTTAGTGGTAATGAGTTATTGTCATTTAAGGTGATATGTGACACACAGAAGTCTAGATATGACTAACAAACTCTAACACCTGCCTCCTCCAATACCCTACTAAAGCTGACTGTCAAAGACTACCACCCACAGTGATGACAAACACACAAGAGCCAAAGTAGATTGACGATAGACATGCATACGCCATGCCAGCACCATTCTGCTTCGCGTTGGAGCTCATGACAACTCTATTAAGCAATGACTAATATTATACACATCTTACAGATAAGATAAATGAGGCCCAGCGTGACACCTCAGTATGTTCTAAGTTACAGAGTTGATAAATTATAAGACCAAGCAGATGAGAGCCTCTGGGGAAAGACCACAGGTCTCCACAAAGCCCCCAGAATCTTACTTCCTGTGGACTGGCCTCTCTTGTGTGCATTTCCACCACCACTCCCCCTAAGTGCCGGCCTCAACCTTGTCCCTGGTCTCCAGTCTTCATGAAGCTCCCATTCCCATGCCCACTTCACTCAAGGCCAAATTGAGCTCGCTGGAGAGAAGTTCCACTTATACCATCTGTATGCCTGGCTCAGAGGCACTCAGTGGCTCCTATTCTCTGCAAGGTGTGAAGCAACACCTGCACAGACACCCTCACTTCCATATTAAGTAGGGCTCCCCTGGCCTCGGCCCCACCAGTGCTCCTGGAACTTACCTCCCAGACACACCAGCTGTTCCTCCAGCATTTTCCCCTTCACTTATGTCTTTCATCATACAAAGCATAACTCAGATGTCACCATTCTCGTGAGAGCACTCCTGACACCTTGTCTTCTTTACAAACCCCCAAAGCCCTCCACACTTCTCCAAAAGCTTAAGGAGTCATGTTTCCTTTTTGCTTTATTTGGGTTCCATATTTTTGCACAGGGAAAATAGGCTTCAGCCTCTACTTCTTGTAAAAGGCAAAGCATAGAAAGAACTTTTGCCCTTGACTTTTCCTCATAAGAGATTCCAGCTGGAATATCAGAAGTCCTACATAGTGTATGGGTCGCGTGGAAAATGTGGCAACAGAGTCTTTTTTTTTTTTAAAGCAGGGTCTTAACACAAGTTCTTAACATAAACCCAACTCGTTGTCCCTCATAATTGCTGGGCTCAGGCTTTCTTTCTACTGTTGTTGGTTACCTACAAGTAACCCACCCCAAAGGGACTGGTCAAAACTGTGGTTCACGTCCTCATCCATGACTGACTGGGAGGGTGGGCCAAACTGACCACCTGCCACTGGGACGGGAGGATGTATCTGCTGTTTAGAACCAGCCCTCCTGATGTTAAGGAAGAAAAAAGTAAGACATACACTGCTCTCCTAGTCAACACAGACCTCATACATTCAGTGGTTAGTGTCAATAATAAAAGTATGAAGACCTACATGCAACCCATCTCCCAGACCTATTCAAGCCCGTGGGGACTGTCCGTGGCCTGTGCGGGTATTCCTTTGCTCTCTGTGTGCTTCCATTCCTTAATGGGGCCCTTGGTTGGTCTGGAGGAGTGGGTTCAAGTACCTAAGCTTCACCCTCAGGGCCTACCAACAGCCTCTTTATCCTGAGGCTCTGCTTTTCTCCTTTCCACAGAGGAAAGCTTCAATGACCATCTATTGAACTGAACAGACCTGACCTGCTCCCTAATGACTCACCCCTCCTTCCTAGCATCCTGGGGGTCTTGGCTGTTAGAACGTGCCTCTCTGCCTCTATATTTCCTTCCAGGGCACTCTGAAGTTCATGTGCCCAGCTGCTCAGGGAGGCAGGAAGCACTGGGGAAGGAAGCACCACCGCGGGACAGACTGACTGTCATACTCACATTGGGGAACACGAATCAAGATCTATGTTCCTGGTAGGGACAAAGCCTACTGCTCCCGAGGTCACTGACTTCCCTATGAACCACCGAAGTCCGGGCACAACAAAGCCAATGATCTCGATGCTTTCTCCTTGGCGGAAACTCAGTTCATCTGCTTCTTCCTGCTCATAATCCTTGAGGGCCTTACATCTTCCTCTGCCTGTGGGAAACAGCACACAGGCCAGATTCAGAGCATGATCAGCTGAGCCTTCCCCAACTTGCCAGTGTAGTGTGACTGGAAAATTCCCTCCTGGCCCCCCAAAAACAAACGACAGGAATGGCAAAGGGTAACTGCCTCCTCAATTTCCCAAACTAGCACATTCAAAAAGCAGAAACTACAATCTACTTTCACCATTAGTTTTTTTTTTAAAGGTATTTTTAAAGCCATAAGAAAGGTTTCAGAGCAGCGGGTATGCCTTAATATTGAATAAAGATAGCTTACAGAAAACCGGAAAGTTGAATAAACTTTGACTTTGCCACTACCATAAAAATGCTCATTCTACGTGATCAGGAATCCACAGACAAGCACATGAGAATGAATCACTATATGCTAGAAGATACCTATATGTCCTTCCACCTGCTTGGGCCACTGTGATTCTCAAGCTCCCCTATTGTAAAATGGGGATAATGAGATCAACTGAGGCTTGTAAAGACTAAAAAGAGCCAAAGAGATGAGGTGAACATCTCCCGGCAACTAGTCAACCTTTCCTAGATGATACTTCGTTATCACTGGTGGGAGAGAAAGCTGCTGGAAACCAGGAGAATCTGAAAGACTCTCCTGATGATAACAATAACTCATTTTGGTAAGTTAAGGAAATATAATCTAATAAGGATACTTTTTAATGTTGTAATCTCCAGTTTACAAAGCACATATGGGTCCAAGAGCTCCAAGGGGTAGTAGGCAACCAACAGGATCCCCCTTGTACAGATTAGGAAATGAAAGAGCCGCTAAGAGTGACCTGGCCTGAAAAGCTTGTAGGTCCAGAACTAGAGTCTTCTGGCCTCTGCTTACCCCTCTTCCCACCAATCCTGCTCTGGGGAAGATAATGACTTTGAAGTGCTTTGGCTTCCATATTTGCTTTTGCTCTTCTGTGTATGCTCCTGGCTCATTTTTCCCTGACATTTTTATCAGACTCCTATTGATTGTGTCTTCAAGATCAAAAATGCCTACTCATTTGGGGGTTAACAGGATCCACCACATGTTAGACATCTGGCATGAGAGGAGTAGTCTGACATGATACGCAGATGTCATTTTGCTTAGTCCTTGGACTATATCTGAAGTTAGTTATACTCTATTATTTACAATAAGGAAGTAGTAGCAGAGGGAGGGCAATGAGTAGTGAGAGTGACACAGGTTTCAAGTTGTGGAGCTTGAATTTGACCCAAGAACCCCCATGTTTTTGACCACAAGACCATATTGCCCTCCAGGAAGCTACATATCTTGTTTATGGTTAATTATCAATTTATTCTTATGTCTGAGTCCCAACATTCCTACTTATTCCCTTTTAAAAGTGATATTTAGACTTAGAATTGGTTTTTTTAAATGCACTCTTTGCTAAGGATGTGTGGCCAGAAACATGAGGGTAGAGGAACTCTGCAGGTGACAAGAAGCCACACCTGCTTCCCCTTGCAGTTGCTGGGCCCACGCTTTCTAATGCTTCCTGTCATTTGCAAGTAGCCCATCCCACAGCAACTGTGCAACACTGTGGCTCATCCTCCAATGACTACTTCGTGGTTGAGCCAACTGCATATACACACACCTGTTAAGCATAGGTGATACATGTAAAATCACAAGTGGGTGTGTATACATACGAATGAGGAATACCCAAAATGTACCGTATACATGAACATGTGTGTATGCGTACCTTCACTCATTAAGGCAACAAATGTTTACTGGATATACACTATATGCTAGCACTTATATTCTTCCTAAATTCAAAGTTGATTTCACAGAAATCTGAAGGAAATTAGAAAGTGTTTTGACCAGAATTGAAAACAGGCAGCCCGCAGGCCATATTTGGCCCACAAAATGTTTAATTTGGCCCATTCCTGGCTTTTTTTTTCACTCCTTTATTTTTAGATCCCTGACATCCCTGGCATCGCCTACCAGCTTCTCTCCAGGCCCTCCATGTCTGTGTGTCCCCCACCCCGCACCCCAGGCTTCTGTGTCTACAGCCTTGGATTGAGACCTCTTGCCTCACAGGCAAGAAAACACAGGCATGGACGGGGACCTGCTTCCCTAAATCCAGTTAATAGCAGAGGTAAGACAGGAATTCATGTTAACTGACTCCAAACCTGCAGATAAAATTCGTAGGTAGGACAACATCATCATTTTTCTAACAATACTATGTTTTCAGCTCAGCCATACCCATCTGATAGGAGCCTGTCCAATCCCTCTTCCTGGAAAGGATGCAGCTTCCTGGATAGTTCTTCAGGAACCATCTGCCAATAGAAACATGAGGCTTGCAAACGGATTTCAAAAAATTAGAACAATGAGCATAACAGCCCTTGGAATAACAATGATGGTTATGGTAAGTATTTATCTTATCTCAGTGAAGTCAAGCACTTGCTGAGAACTTGCTTTGTACCTCACACTGTGAACAGGAGAGGGGGTCAGCAGATCTGGGCAGGTTGCCGGCTCTACAGTTAGTTTGTTGATTAAAGAATTAACGAATGATCTCTTTACATCTGTACATTCTCACTGCCAAATGCTTTGCCAGAGCCAAGCACAGGGTCCACAATTTGAAGTAATCTTTATCACCACTCTATATATTTGAATTTAGAATATCTTTCAGAAGGTATTCTCAAACTTTAGCACAAAAAAGCATATCCTGGGGAACTTGCATAGCATGCGTGTTCTTCCTGGGCCCAGCCTCTGAGGAGGGCCAAGGTATTGGAATTTGTAATAAGATCCCCTGATGACACTGATACAATCAGCCACCAGTCCACACATTAAAAACCACTTCATTAGCCACTCACGTGGTGACTGTCCTTCTAATACCCATCAGAAATTTAGAATTACCTCCAGTTTCATAAGATTATATAAACCCTGGCTATTAAAAAAATGGAAGATGAAAAGGTAATCACAATTTTTCTCTTCCTGGATCCACGGATGTCCACAATGAGAAGTGTGCCTGCTCTATACAACCCACAAGCTATTCCAGGACCCTCTGCCAAGAATGGGTGGCTACTCACTGGTGGAAAGGGACAGGCAGAGGCTCCAAGGGTGACAGGGGCACCAGGCCCCGCTGACCCGTCACTAGGGACACGCCTTCCCACTCGGATTCTCCTTCCAAGATCTTCACAGAGATTAACTCGTTCTTACAAAACGTCAAATACTCCCCTTCCTTCTCAGCTGGCTGAGCCACGGAGAATGTGGCTCTGCAGAAGAAGTGTCCTGTAGGTGATGAGAAAAGTCCTTCCCAAAGACTAGCAGGGAATAAGAAGGCACTGGTTATCACAGAAGGTAGTGTTTCTATCCAGTTATCTCCTCCGGGGAGGAGTGTCTGGGGAGACACTGCAAGGGATCCAAGAGATCCCAGGAAAACTGGAAGGAAAAAAAAAAGAAGCCACCAAGAAGGAATTCCCTTAAGACAGACATTAGGCATAATTAGGCATAATTGAAACTTTACCTTGAAAAGGTGATGAAACAAAAGCTTAGGAAAAAACATTTGCAGTTAAGAGAACTTCTATTATAATTGTGACCTTACACTTAGTCTTAGAACCAACAAAGGATAAATTATGCTGGTGTAGGTGCTATTCATTTCTCTGAGTTTAGTACCAGCACAATTTGAAATGCTTTCCTTCATACGTGATTAGGACAATGCAATCACAAAAAGAATTAGTTTTGCAAAACTACCATGTATAAATCTGACTCTTTCAATGTGTCTATGAAGTCATCAGACTTGACCGTGTGCCATTGTGATGACATCCTCATTTGTAAACAGACATGGGGGTGCTTCAAGGGTTTGTTCAAATCAACTCAGTCAATCTTAGAATATACTTTAGATTTTGTATGAGTTGCAATTTTATTTTACAATCAAATTAAGCATTTCTCAACATTTGATGTCACTAGGATAATGTGGAAAAATGGTGAAAAAAGTCAATTCCATGATTCCCACCTCTGGAAGTGAAGACCTTGTGTGGGCATCTTTGTACAACTCCCTAGGCATCTCTAACATCAGTGAGACTAACCAACACAGCTGTTCATGTGATATTGGTGTTGAATTAAGAAGATGATTCAAATACTGTCATAAATAACAAGTAGGTTCCTTTAGGAATGTTTTCATGTTATAATGAGTTTTTTTTCCTCTCTTTGTATCTTGATTATCTTAGGCTCTCAGATAACAAGTTTATAAATGAGGCCACACTCTATCCTTAGCCAGGCTCACCTTCCTGTATTAGGAGACTCAGATACATGGTTTCCAGGTGGGTGTCATCTATAGACACTTGAATCTCTGTGTCCTCCACCAATCTGCAGTTGAGCCAGTACTTGCGGTCAAAGAGGAGGTACTCCAGACTTTTGGCCGCATAGCCTAGAAGACAAGCCAACAAGATTCTAGAACAAGGTGATTCTGCCTTTTAGCCAGCCATAGAAGAGTAACCAAGATCTCTCATGAGGTTGACCCCACCCCAACCCACCATGAAACTTGCAATAGATCTGTTGGGCAGGACAAGTCTTATTTAAACAATATTTACCATTTTCAGATGTAGTGGGCAACCATAAATACATAATAAGGGCCAAATACAATTATTTTCTTTCTGATAAAACCATGGAGGTCCCTAAGTTTTCAATATCAACTCTGAGGGTTCCTGATCTTTTCTCAAGTTCCCCTGAGCTGTGGCTCAAATTCCAATGACAGAATGACTGAAAGGACTTTCCACAGCCCCAAGGACCTGGCTCTACCCCAACCTCCCCATTCTGATGCTGACCCTGCTCCAGTACTTAGTAAGCCCTGCCTTGTTAAAAGCAGACTAAGAAATGAAATATATATATATATATATATATATATATATATATATATATATATATATAATTTGAATCATTTCAACATGCCTAAACATGAGTTATTTAAAATTTCACCTCTTTTGAGGCTTCTTTTCTTTCCTATGATTAAAACCTGTCTCATTCCATTCTGACCACTCATTATACTGATTTAGGCTTGAATACTACTGCCATTTTGCTTCTTGAACTTGCAAGAAGAGATCTTATCTGGAGATCGCATTAAATCAGAGATGCCAATTAAGTAGGTCTGGAATGGAGGCTGAGATTCTGTTTTTCTAACTGGTCCAAGGTGATGTTAATGCAGCTGGTCCAGGGAGCACAGTTGGAATAAAAAGGATCTACAATGTCTGCAGAATGTATGCAATGTGGAGAGCAGAACATTAGCCTGAGAAGCCATGGGTCCTTGTAACCCTCACGCCCTGCTCAGGATCTGTCCCCATGTACTTCTACATGAAACGCATTATTTCCTGAAGTACATCAGATATTCAAATCAAGCGACATGTCATTGGGATAATGTGACATTCGCTTGGTTTTGCTTGGCCTTGAAGCTACACCCCCCCCCACCCCGTTCCATGAGTTTTTCTCCTCAGAGAAGGCAGGCAGACCATTTTGCACCACAATGGCACTTCTCCTGCATTCTAACATCATTTATCTTTTTTTAAAAATGTTGCCTGAGGTCACCTTATCAGATGACTCTCCACCTTTTCTCTTTCCCAGACATGTGGGCTACGTCATCTCGAGCCTTATTATTTTGAGCAGCTACTTGGTCTTACTGGAAACTAGTTCCCTTTATAAAACAAAATCAAATTCATAACTATCTCAGTGCTTTCAACTTAGTAGATTATCAAATCACTAGCCATTTGATTAATTGCCTAATAAAAATATTTCCTCCCTGAACACAAGAAAGCAAATTTCTCCACATGACATTTTAAAGTAAGAGTTAATATTTGCTTTAGATTTACCTGCAGGCAGTCTTTGATAATTCAAAAGTTAACAATCCACTTTAAGGCTCTCTTTTAATTATTACAGCCAGAGCAATTCCTCAGTACTAAGCCCTACAAGCAGGCTGAACTGTGGGGCTGATCCTCACCAACCTCTGCCCTCTATGTCATACCTAACTTCAGGTAGGTAGAGAATTTCCATATTTCCTCCACTGTCTTGAAAGTGATCAGGAACTGGGCTTCCTGGGACTGGATACTCACCAACCTTGCAGACAGGTCCTGAGTAAAGATAGCAAGGAGTCAGCCAGGGACGACAAGAGTGTCCTATCAACAGTAAGTAACCTCACCTGTGAGCTCATGGCTTTGACTGAAGCCTCTTGGTGTGGTGTGGAATTTACACCACCAAGACAAAAATAAAACCTTAAAAGACCTAAAATATTAATTAATGGAAAACTAGTTAAAATGAAGCATGGGTCACCTTGCAGTGAATATTGTAATAGTATGCATCCTGCATAATATTAATATATAATTAATATATTAATATGTAATATAATATATAATAAAAGAAGTTCTTTTGTGTACTGATACAGGCTGCAAATGCACACTGCTAATTGGAACAACAGAAGCAACAAAAAGAGGCCAGGGTATAAAACAATATGCAAAGGATGCTACGTTTTGTGTTTTTGAAAAAAGTGAACATGAGAAGATAGAGGATGAATCACAGAAGGAAAGTGGTAAGCAAATCTGTTTGTGGATCTATGTCTAATGATTCTTTTTATAATGCTGGCAAACAAACCAAAGCATAGAAAAACTAAAATCACCCACAATCTCTCCTCCTAGAGATCATCAATGTAAACATCTTCATATAAATTTAAATCCTATTTTTCCTACACATAAGTTTCCATATAATTATATTATAAAAATAGACTCAAGGTACATAAATTGCTTTTGCAATATTTTTTGTTGAAAATGATGCTGTGAACCACCTGACATGTCCCAGATTGTCCACATATGCTTCATAGTTTGCTAGGCCATTGTTGCATTAACATAATTAATTCTTATCATTTCCATGTGGTTTCACATTTGGATGAGTTTACATTTTTTAGTAACTTAAATGGTACTGGGATGAACGTTTTCATAGATAAATTTTGCACACACCGTTAATTGTTTTGACATAAGTAATTCTAAAAAGTGCAATTAGGAATGCAAGGATATACATCTTTTTCTACCCCAAAATGCAGGTATCCACCTGCATTTTCCCACCAGGGTATCTTACAGGGTAACCTATAAAAGTAAGTCCCAAATAGTTCAGCCATGACCTCAGAGGCCGCTGTGGCCATCACTGTCCTAGGAGGCCAGACTACTGCTCAACCCAGTGACAGACCTTGTTGTCATCCACATGCTGCTGGCTCCACAGGCAGGCAGAATGCAAGGGTTGTGGAGTCATGGAGGCTTCCACCCAGATTTCAGAAGGCCTTGGAGGTCGGGGTGTGTGCCTCTGAGGACATGCATGATGTTGTGAAGGAGAAGTCTAAGATTCTGTGGAGACCCCAGAAATTTGGAGATTCCAGAAATGTGTATCGTTGCTGAGGAAGGCCATAGCCTGTGAGCAGAACTAGCCCAAAAAAGAAGGTATGGAGATTGCCGCCAGAGGTAGCACCATAGAGTGGAGCCACCCAAGCCCTTTGGATCCCAAGGACCACAGTTCACCTCAAGTGCTGGACACAGAACTACAGGAGTTGACAGAGCTACAAGATTGAACCCTTGCCCAGTTGGATTTAGAACTTGTTTTGATCCAGCTGCTTTCTTGCCTCCTGTTCTTTCCTTTTCAGATGAGAATTTTCTGTAAGTTGTAAGTGTTTAACTTTTCTTTGATTTTCACAGCAACTTTCAACTAAGAGTTTGCCTTGAATACCACAGGAGACATTGGACTTAGACTTCTTGACAGTGGTGGAACTGTTAAGACTTTGACAAGTCATAGACAAGGACTCAACACATTTTTTGTAAGGAGGAGAACATGCGCCTTTTGGGGGGCAGGGAAAGAACGTTATGGTTTGGATCTGGAATGTCCCCCAAAAGCTACAAGTGTTTGGATGCTGTGGAATGCCTACGGATCCATGTGCTGTTAAGAGTTCCGGCCTGATTAGAAGGGGTGGAACACCGGGGCTTGACTCAAACGCATGGACCACTGAGGCTTAACCCAGAAGGGGCAGATCGCTGGGACAGGACCTGGAAGCATACATGCCAGCTCTACTCCTCTTTCTCCCTTGGCTTCCTGTCTTCCATACCACAAACAGCTTTCTTTTGACTTGGACTTCACCATGTGTCTCTGCCATTGCAGGTCACATATGAACAGACTGAGACCTTTGGAAACTGTGAGCTAAAATAAATCTTTCCTCCCCAAACTTGTAAATACAGAGCATTCTGTCCCAGCAAAGAGAAATTAACCAAGACAAGCTCCTAGGACAGCAAAAATTGATTCTGTTTCCTCCCTATGAGACCCTACAATGACCCAGATTCATGGAATATATATATATATATATATATATATATATATATATATATATATATATATATATATATTTGAATAACATATACATTCTAATAATATATATTCTAATAATATATATCCTAATAAGGAGAAGAGGTACTAACTAAAAATTCATTTGCACAAAATATACTATATGCCAGCCACTTCATCAGAAACTTTGTGAGAAATACCTCAGGTAACACCCACAACAGGAGCTAGGGTAATAGCTCAATGGTTAGAGTGCTGCTCTAGCGTGTGTAAGGCTCTGGGTACAATTCCGCCAGCACCACACAAACATTAGCCAAGCATAGTGGCACACGCCTGTAATCCCAGCACTCAGGAGGTTGAGGCAGAAAGATTGCCTTGAGTTTGAGGCCGGTCTGGGCTACACAGTGAGGTGGGACTAAACGGCAAGACCCTGTCTCAAATAAATAAATAAATAAATAGATCTTCCCACAGTAATCCTATGAATAAAATTCAAATACAATATTTAATTTATTCAAGGATGTGCTTGACAGCCCTTACCCACTTCTCAAAAAAAAAAAAAAACAATAAGGAAGTGTGGCATCATATCTAATTCCCAACCATTGTTTTCCCTTGGAGAAGGTGATGCGTGTCATGATCAGTGATGTCTTGGATGTAATAAAGATAACATTATTTCAGTTTGTATCTAAGGAGGCCCAGGCAGAGAAAGGTGAAGTAGCATAACGTAATATCCCAATGTCACCTGTGGAAACTAAGCTGCAGAGATCCGAGTATCTCTCAGGTCAATTGACTCCAGGCCTCAGCTCTGACCTTAACATTACCCAGTTCAAGAGTTGAGGGCACTGAAACAAATTCAAGAACCCTCAGTCGCCTGATTTTTTTTTGACAACGGCGCCAAAACAATCTCCTGGATAAATGACAGCATCTTCAACAAGTGATGCTGAGGAAACTGGATTACCTCATGTATGGGGAATGCAATTAGATTCGTATCTGTCACCTCACACCAAAATCAGACTCAAATGGTTCAAAGAACTGCATATCAAAAGAGAAACACTGAATCTACTGGAAGACAATATAGGTAAAGCCCTAGAAGACATGGGGATGGGAAAGACTTGTCTGAACAGAATGCCAGCTGCACAAGAAATAACAGCAAGAATCAATAAATGGGGCTACAGTAAACTAAAAAGCTCTTGCACAGCAAAGGAAACAACCAACAAGGTGGAAACACAACCACAGAGTGGGAGAAGATCTTTACCAGCAAAACCTCAGATAGAGGATTAATGTCTAGAATATATAAAGAACTTCAAAAAAATAACACCCCCTAAAATAAATGACCCCACTAAGAAATAGGTAGCTGAAATGAAAAGAAGCTTCTCAGAAAAGGAAGCACAAATGGCCAACAAGCACATGAAAAAGCATTCTTCACCACTGGCCAAGACAGAAATGCAAATAAAAACAATTAGAGGTTTCATCTCATTCTACTGAGAGTGGTCTACATCAAAACACAGCAAATGTTGGCAAGGTTGTGGGAAAAAAAAGAATACTTCTACACTGTTTATGGGACTGCAATCTGGTTCAACCATCATGGAAAACAGTCTGGAGATTCCTTAGAGAACTGAATCCCATTTGATCTAGCTACTGCTCTATTGGGCATGTTTCCAAAAGAAATAAAGTCAGCATACCATAAAGACACATGCTTATAGCAGTGCAACTCACGATAGCCAAATCCTGGAAACAACCTACTTGCTCATCAATAGAGGAATAGATAAAGAAGATGTGGTGTCTGTACATAATGGAATACTATGCGGCCCTAAAGAAAGACAGACACGAAGCATTTGAAAGAAAACAGGGCCACCTTGAGTCCATAATGTTCGGTGGAATGGACCAAACACAAAAGACTTACTACCGATGGGTTTCCCTCTTATGAAACTCATGAAAAAAATCATATAAAAAGACCCCAACATGAGAGAGTGGGTAGAAAGAGGGGTGATGCCCTGCTAGGAAAGGGACGAATCTCCAGGAATGGGAAAGAAGAAGGGCATAAGGTAAGAGAGAATGAAAAAGAGGCCAAAATGGGTGTAGGTGGCCACTGGAGCCCCAAGCCATATGTTTCCAATGTGTTATTGCATCTGTAGCATATATATATATATATATATATATATATATATATATATATATATATATATATATATAAACAGTACCCACTTCAAATCTTGGCTCCACACGCTGCTTCTCTTAGTCAAGCCCTACTCCCGCCCACACCAAAGCTGACTCAACTAAAGAGAAATCTACAGCCTCAGTCAGGAGGTGGTGTCTCCAAGTTTCCAAATTCTCAGCATTAAAACATAACAACATAAAAACTTTAAACTCCTAGGTATTGTTTATGGAGCAAATACTACCACCCAGGTAAAATACCAGCCACTGAGCAGATACCATCTCATTTCTCCTTCTGAAAAGCCAAATACTATCTTTTTTGCTGCATGACAAAGCACTTTCCTCCTTTCAGTTTATACCAAATTAACACAGACCATAAAATCAACAATAATCTATTAGTCTATCACATAAGGCAATATTCTTCCTCCACAGCTGGTTGCAATAAACTTTATCTGTTGCTTATACTAGTTCTCCTAGTTAATGCCTCCTAAACTGTAAAAAAAAAAAAAAGGTCATATTTCTCCTTGTTGGTTTAACAATGAAAGATATTACATATCCACTCTGAAAAATCAAGGATGCAGTTTATATAATTCGTTGCATTTTCTTCCTTTCATCCTGATATTTAGTTTCTGGTTTTGATTAACAATCTCATTTCTCTGAAAATCTGTAACTGTCTGGGCATGGTGACATGTTTGTAACCCAAGTATTCTGGGAACCAGGGGCAAGATGATAGCAAATTTTGAGCTCAGCCCAGGCAACTTAGTGACTCAGTGATACCCTGTCTCAAATTAAAAGATAAAAGATTGGTGGGATGTAACTTAATGTGAAGGCATTGGGTTTAATTGCCAGTACTGAATAAATAAATAATCAATCTCTGCTTAGTGGTTACCAGAGCCTTGGGAAAAATAGAAGAATAGTGAACAGTTATTGTTTAATGAGAACAGAAAAATTACAGAGTTTAGGATGATAAAACAGTCCTGGAGATGGCTAGTTGTAAGTGTACCAAACGTGACACCTGAAATGTACACTTAAAAGTGGTGACACTCAAGGCGTTCATGTTATATTTCATCACAGTATCAAAAATAAATTTTAAATTTACCATCTTAGGGAGAAAAAGTGTACTGAGGAGGTAGGTGCTACGTCAATTTCCATTCTGCAGAGTTTAACTTTTAAAGGTCATGCAACTAACAGTAGCAGATTCAAATCTAAGTTCTGTGGTTCAGCAACTGCAGCTTGCCTCACTCCTCTTAAGCAGAGAATCACACAGACTCCCCTAGTGAATGTGTACGAAATCCTTCACTTAGCCAACCTGATGTTTTCTTGAGAGCCCACTATGTTCCAGGAGCTGTCCTAGGTGCTAAAGATCCTGACACTGCACAAGGTAAGTGCTCACTTTAAACAGAGCGCGCACGTCCTGGTCCTCGTTCTCCAGAGCCCACAGCCTCCTCCGGGCAGCTTCCTGCAAGGGTCCATTTACACATCTCCGAGAGCGGCTCTTCACACAGAAGGAGAGCGTCAGGTCTGAGAGAGAACAGAGGAGTTGGAGCCGATGGAAAGGCAGTACAAGAGGAAAAAGAATTTTAAACCTCTCCCAACATTTCACATTTCCCTACATGGTTAGCTAAAGTCTAAACGGGTGCACTCAACAATTTCAGGTTAGAGAAAGTTTCCCCATTTTCTTGACATGTATAAGTGCAATACATAATGTTTACATTGGTCTTGAGTGTTTTATGCACATACAAATCCTTCCCCTCTTCCTTCCGGCCCTCACACCCCTTCTCCTACCCCTCCAGCTCCCAGTATTCCCCTCAATTAGGTCTCTGAAATGATTGTGATCTAAGTTTTTTATATTAAAGAGACCATTGGGTTAGTCCTCCCATCGCACCTTTAGTGCCGTGGGAGGTGAGGGAAGGGAGGTAAAGTCTGGCAAAGCTCTGGAATGCCCGGAGCTGACGCATTCCTTGGTCCAACCCAGGGCCAGCTAAGATACATGCTGCTTTCTGTGGGTGATTTGTGAAAGTTTTGAATGAATAAGATTTTGTCCATTTTTAAGCCAAGTTTATTCTTATTATGTCAAATTTATAATATGTAATAATAATTATATATTTTACCCATTATACATACGCAAATATATTTTCTCTATCCTGGTTTGGTTGTTGTTATTGTTTTTTACTGTAATGAGGATCAAACCTACAGTCCCATATACACCGGCACTTAGGCACCCACAATTCCCCAGCACTAGCGTATTGGGGAGGTGGGGGAAGCTGCTTTATTTATTGATGTTTGTCAAGGTTGGTTAACATATAAAATTTTATCTCTAATTTCTTCAGAATGCACATTCATTAAACAAATGCTCACTGACAGTCTCCTCAGAGCCAAAAACTGTTTTAAGTCATAAAGATACAGCAGAAAACTGGTAGAGCTATTCCTTGTTCTCGCAAAGTTTGAATTCTACTCAGCAAGTAACTAAGGCTGCAGGTACTTTCATTTCAGGTAGACAAAGATGCCAGCAAAACATGAAATAAGGTCAAGAAACAGCAGGGAGGAAGTGGGTTGGCAGATAGGGTTCTCAGTTACACTAAGAAAGTTTATGCAGTAGCTATTTTTTCAAATGTGTCCCTTTTAGATAAAAAGTCTCTATCTTGATAGTAAATACCTAACACAATAAACAGAGAATATACTGTGGACAATTTGTAGCAGTTTCTTTTTTAGCCTCAACTTGCCAGGGCTTTGCAAATTCCTGAGCTCCTGAGAGATGGCCCTGTCATGGTTTCCTAGGTCCGCAGGCAGGCCTGGACTCCCACCCTTGTAAGGAAGGACTGTCTTGCCTGAGACTGGTGGCACAGGTTTGTAATTGCAACACTTTGGGAAGCTGAGGCAAGAGGATTTCAAGTTCAAGACCATATTGGGCGACTTAACAACTTAGTGGGGCCCAGTCTCAAAATATTTTTTTAAAAAAATGGGTTGGAGATACAAGTCAGTAGAAAGGCCCTGTACCAAAAAATAAAATAAAATATCTATTTTTATTCTGGAAGTCCTGAACCTACTCTGGCTCAGTTCAGCTCCTGTAGGACATGTTAAAAAAGACCCGACTTTGATGTGAACTCCAGGTGGGTGCTTCTTTCACTCAGCTTCCCCTGGTTTATGCTCCTGTCAGATTAAATTCCTCCAGCTCTGGCCCCAACCTGGTAGCTTTACTGCATGCTGACCTCCAGGGGGAGGCACAGCACAAACAGGAAGCCCAGGGGAGAGTCAACTCCAGCTCAAGGCTTCACTCTGTCCTCAATAACTGCACCACCCTGAAAAATCAATCATCTCTGTGCACTTGACCTTTCCCTTCCCCAAAATGGCCCTGCTAGGACCTATCCCACAGGGCTTTAAAGAATTTACTAAATGAGATACGTTTATAAATCTTTCATTTAGGGTGTCTGCTCAAATGTTCAGGAGACATTAAGACATTAGTTGTTGCTCCTGTTGCTCCTGTCCTCCACGTCAGTGCTGCAGCAAGTGCTGCCTGTGGCTGCCCTCATCTGATCATGACTACTCACCTTGACAATAACTGACTTACTCTGTGATCCGTCTCTACAAAATCCCGATTCTCCTACCTTCCAAATTCTGATCCAAACTCCTTCTCAGAATCTCTTGGAAAAGTCCCTGCTGACTGTTGGCCCTGTCCGCGTGAATCCCCTTGCCAAGCTCACACGTCTGCTTATAGAAAACCCAAAAGGCCTGAAGGTAAACAAGAATGCTGCTTTTGGGATCTCGGCCAGTAGGAACTGATACTCAGAGCAGAACTTCTGTCTGTGTAGGTGTGACCCTACCGTCCCCTCTGCATCACCCAAGGGGGCAGGAAATCAGGTCTACTCTAGTTTTAGTATGAAGTGAGTGGGTTGCATTTTAATCCTTCTGGATATCAGTCCTGTAACCATGATAATGTATCTAATTACTTCTGTATCTGACTTTTCTGTATAAAACAAAGGTTGGCAGCTGGTACCGAATCTCCCTTTCTCACACTGTGACCTTCCTGGCATCAGCACCATGACAAAAAGTGCTGAAAGATGGGCAGGTTCAGCCTGCGGTCAGTGTGGTTTCACCTAAAAAATTCCCTGTATTCGTTGCCTTTTGTGCACTGATAAGGCAAAATGCTGACTCTGCTGCGTCTGTGAAAGAACAGATGGTGATTCGGGTTGTTTTTCCTGGGATGGCCCAAGTGAACAGATGATAAACAGATCAGCAAAACAGAAAACAAAAATTCTCATTACTTACCAGGCAGTTTGATAGAAATGAAAACTAAAAAGAAAGATCCTGTTATTATAATTGTACAATACCTACTTATGTGGTTTATATCCTTAAAATTATGCAAAATGAAGCTTTTTCACAAATCTATAGCTTGCAACCTAGACAAAAGTATATTTTTGGAGAATTGATGAATATGTAAAAGCCTGTCTTTAATGATGCATAGCGGTTACACGTAAGCCTGGGGTTCAACCCCCTTCCTCGTCACGTATTAACTGTATGGCAGTGACGCGATTTCCCTCTGAGTCTTTGTTTTCCACCTGCTGACTGGGGATCGTGATGTCTCCACGTACAGGTGGGCATGTGAGGATGGTAGGAACCATAAGGGATCATGGGCTTCTGAATTGCCCTTAGAAATGGCCCCTGCTGCTGTGCAACGAAATCATGCCTGCTACAGGTCGGTCCTCAAAGTTTCTGGTGCAGAGCTTTGTCAGATTGTCATTTTCTTTAATGACAAGGTCCTCATTGTGGGATTTATTGAAGTCTCCCAAAGGAACCCTATGGGAGATGTATGTTGAGAATAAGATCTTTCTCACGCAGATTTCCAAAATTTTCTCTGCTTCTAAGAGACAGATATAGATGTCAGCATCATCATGCATATTCAACCCTTCATTCTTTTATTTGCTTAACAAATATTTATTTAGAATCTACTTCAATTAAGATACTGTGTCAGGTATTCTACAGAATGAAACTGTGATTGACACATATTCATCTAATAATTTGGATATTTATTAAATATTTTCTAGCACCAACTAAATATGAACAACTCTTTAATGTATCTACATAATTAAATTATATACATATAGTTGTTTTAAAAACATAACCCTGCCCCTAGCACTTTAAAAAGCAAATAATGATATACTTTTTTGAGTCAAGAAAATATGTCTGGATCCCCTAATATATACTAGAATGTGAAGAGTTTTGAATATCAACACACAAAAGTTTAAGTTAATCTCACTGGCAATGAGGAATAATGGGAGAGTTGTGACCAAGCACGTATCATAAGCAAAGTGCTTACAAAGGCGCATTTGGTGGGGCTGGAGGAATGGCTCAGTGGTTAAAGTACTTGCCTAGCAAGCACTATGTCAAGCACTAAGTACCTGAATTTGATTCTCCAGCAGCACATAAGCCAGGTGTGGTGGCACATGCCTGTAATAGCGGTAATTAGGAGATTGAGGCAGGAGGATTGCCATGAGTCCAAGGCCACCCTGGGCTCCATCGTGAGTTCAGGATCAGCCTGGGCTACAGAGAAAGACTGTCTCAAAAAAAAAAAGTGCATTTGGTGATGGCAACTTGAAAATGGAAGAGAGGAGGAGGAGACTGCAGCTGAAAGAGATAAGAAGGTTCCCGTGACATTCTATGAGAGTCATTTGTAAACAGAATTCTTCTGTGGGATTTAGATACCTGGATTCATTCTCTGGGACAGGAGGCATTTTTCCCTGAATTCAGATGAGGATATACTCTCACTCAGTGTGGCTGGATCCTTGGAAGGGCCTGCTTTACCTGGAGAAGGGAAAACAAAGTATTATTTATAAGGGCGTGAGCAAGATGTAAGCATGGGCTGCAAGATTTTGTCAGGTGCTGATTACTTTCCAGGACGAGTGGCATTGAAGAATTCCCATTGCTATCACCACTGCCTTATATGTGACTTAAAGTTAGCTGTTATCAAAGAACGTCATACACACTATCTTAGCCATGCAGTAGCCTGGGTGTCCTCATATTATTTTAAAAAAGAAAAGAAAAGAAAATATTTTCACCCACAGGCCAAACCAATGTCCATGGATTAGTACAAAGAAAATGCCCTGTATGTATTGATCCTACAAAGGTTTTCACAGATCAGACCACAAAGAGGTTTGAGCTCAAGAGGTGGGTATCAGGAAGGTTGGAGGAGAACAGCATCACAGAGACAACTGGGGCATGGTAGTATTGACCCTGAAATGTGTAATCACCAGGCTGTCCTCCTGTACTCCCAGTTCTCCAATAAGACCCTGTCTGGGCAGATGTAGAAGTGGAATAAAAAGTAGAAGAAATGAGAGCAGGACAGAAGTGAGAGAGGGGGGCTGGAGGGTGTGATATTTTGATGGCAAAAGGGTGAAAAGAGATTGCAACGATAAAGCACCAGGAAATAGATATACAAGAACAGAAAGGAGTTTCCACCAACATCCCAACAAAGGGTTGACCTCCTTCACGTTACTGACAAAACACAAAGGGGTGCAACTCCTTAACACAGTAACTTTGGTTGCTGAAATCTGTTTTGTCAACTGTGAACCTTTTTAAGGACAATACCATAGAGGTGAGGATATTAGACAGATAGACTGGTCCTAAAAGAATGAAGGGTTATGAATATTGACTTAACCCCTTTTGTGAGGCACTCATTTCATCCTCCCAGGTTCCAGTAAATTGTGGATCAGAGATGAGCAGGCCTATGGGGTGTGGTGGCTTTGTGCCTCTAATGGCTCAGCCTAAGAGTGCAGCAGTGATGGAGTGATCAGACTCATGTCTGATTAATGCTGAACCTAAATCCGGATGTTGCTGCCAAGAGCCTTTGTCTCCATTCTGAGTCTGTGTGAGGGGATTCTGACACCCACATGGAGGTCCTTCCCATTCTTCAGGGTGGGAGGAGCTAGCACCATTTGGGGAGATACAGAGAGAACAAAACATGAGCTTGGGGAGGCAAAAGGTGGGACCACCTGCTCAAAGCTCTTGGCCCAGTAAGTCTTGTCCAGGGCAGGGAGCTAGGCAGCTTAGCTGGAGCTCTGGCTGTAATGAGTTCCGGGTGACCAGCATCACATTTTCCTTCTGCTCCCCAGAAGCCAGAGCAACTGAAGCGAAATAAAATAAAATAAAATAAAAAAGCATTGGCATGGGAATCATGAGAGTTCCCATACTCTAGCTAAATGATCATGGGCATGACACTTCACCGTGGTCACTTCTGGAAATTTCTAATTTCTTCATTTACAAAAAATAAAATGAATGCTTGGCCTCAATCAGTGCTTATGAACCTTAATTTCCCACTAAAATTGCTTTTTTAAAAATGTTAATGCCTAGGCTTTGTTTCAGAGATTCTGACTTTGCATTCTGTAGTGTGGTCATAGTTTTTTCCCCTCACTCTCCAATATTAGTCTAATTCGAGCCAGTGTCAAGAACCAGAGAACTACATTTGTGTTTCTCAAACTTCCCTGTGTATATGTATCATTGAAACATTGATAAAATATGGAATCTGCTCCTGTAGTTGAAAGCTGAAATTTCCGCTCTTCTAATGTGTTCACAAGAGCTACTTAGGTCCCTGGTGCTAAGATGAATGAGTCTTGAAGAGGCTATCTGTCCTTACCCAAGCTGTAGGAAATCCACAAACATTTTTTCTCCACTCCCATGAATTTCTAGCTTTGATTGTTTAACATTGCTTCAAAATCAGAATATAGAACCCAGATGCTTGGCTTGCTTTGCAACCTAGAACACGTGTCACCAGGAAGTCCTCATTGTCATGCAGCAATCAGCCAGAGCCAAGGGTGGCTGTGCAACCACAGAACATTGGCTGTTGTGCCACCACAGACCCCAGTCTTCCAGTCACTCAGTGACTTCTGGCCCTGGTAAGTTTGATAAAACTCCATGAGAAAAGACAGTAGCCTGAGGATGAGTGACTGTGATGTGACATTTCCTTTGAGAACAGTAGCCCAGGGTGGCCACCATGGTATTGGGGGAAGATACTCACATTTTAAAGAATGTATGAAGTTTGGAGCAGAAAAAATTCAATTTTGAAAAATGTGATTTGTGGACTATGTGCATCAGAATTACTTAGGTAATTGTTCCCAAAAAGATAACTGTATAACATAAGCTTTTTAACAATTATAAATAGCTCTTGACATGACTTAGGAAATCTCAGTGATTTCCTAAGCAGGATGGAAAAGGTGCTACCCTCAGAAGAAATAACGGACATATCCTAATATGATATGCTTAGAAATTATTGTTCACCAAGAGGTACAGTTAAGAAAGTGATAAGCAAAGGGCAGAGGACATTACTATGTGTTTAGTCAATAAAGAACCTGAATGTAGAATATACAAAGAATACTAAAAGTCTTTAAGAAATCAGTAGGCAATCCACGAGAAAAAATGGGTTAACAGCTTGATAAGTATCTCATCAGAGATAATCTCCAAATAGCCAATAAATATCTGAAAATTTGCTCAATTTTATCAGGCAAGTAAAAATTAAAGCCACAATGAAACACCACTACAGAGAACAGCTTAAATAGAAGGGTAGATAACGGCAGAAGTTTGTGGTAATAAGTGTACAGAGCAACTGGAACTCCTGTGTGTTGTAAATGTGAGAAAATAGAGTTTGCAAATCTTCTCTTTGGCACGCTGACAGTATCAATTCAAGATGAACATATGTATACACTAAGCCTCTGCAATTTCATTCCTACATATATTCCTGAAAGAATACACACATATGTTCAACAGAAAACATCGACCAATATATTCAAAAATTCTGCTCATAACAGCCAAGCCCTGGCAAAAACTCAAATGTCCATCTAGACTAGAACAAATGAATAGATTATAAGAATTGTTATAAATGCATGAAACAGTATGGATGGGTATATTCACATCATGAAAATTTGCCAAGTAGAGCAGACCTGTAATCCTAGCACTGAGGCCAATGCAGAGGACTCCAAGCTCAAGCCTAGCCTGAGCAATTTAGTGACTTAATAAAATTCCTTCTTCAAAAATAAAGAATAAAAAACATGGTGTGGGAATGTAGCTCAGTGTGAAAATCCTGGAATCAATCCCCAGTACCAAAAGAGAGAGAGTGAGCAAGAGAAAGAGGAGAGAGAGAGAGAAAGAGAGAGAGAATTCACCATGAGGTGCACATGATTCCATGCAAAATTCTACATGAGTGCTAAATTTTAATAAAAGCACAAATTTTAAAATATTCTAGAGCCCTTCTCTACCTATTCTACTTTAGACTATATAGAAGTGACTCTGAAGATTCTAATCTGTTTTTATAGGTGAGTCTGGAGATTCTAATCATTTCTAATTAGCACTGTAGGTTCTCTGGGGTCCTCCAGAGTGTTACAGTCCTCCAGTCAATTTACCTGAGACCTCGGGATTCATGAGGCAGAAGAGCTGCTCCCTGATAAACAAGAAAGATGAAAAATTCAAATGAGCTCTGTAACATAAGGAAGATTTACGGTTTACAGAGCTCTTTTATACATGAAGTTATGTTTCAACTAAAAGGAATTGAAGATTTGAGCTGAGCCTTGAAAAGAACTCAGAGACAATTCAAGGTAACAAGAAACTAGCACTTAAAGTGAAGTGCCTACGACTATGGTTAGAAACAAGTGGCAATCAGACCATCCTACACTCAAATCCTGGTTTTCTCATTAGCCATATGGTCCGTGTGAAACTGGTCCATGTAGCTCTAGGAGGACTCACTCCTTTTCTCACCAAAAATGAGCATCCAACGCAAACATAAGCCAATCAGGTTATTCTGTGTGGCGGCCACATGACCAAAGTTAAGCCAATTGGAATCAGTCCTAAGATCTTTATCAACATTCTTAGAAAAGAGAAGATTTCTTCCTCTCTTACTGGAAGCTCTAGCTGTGACTGCCTGTAATCATGAGGCCCCACCACAGGGAGAAAGCCTGCTGAGGTTAAGGACAGCCCTGGAGGAACTGAACCTAAGAACAAAAGGTTTTTGATACCATTATTAAATTTTTGATTGAGCTATACTTGAAGAAATTATATTCTTAGATCTTTTTATTGATGAATCAACAAATTACTTTTGATATAAGATGATTTCAATGTTATTATGGATCATAAAATGTTGCTAATGCTCAATTCAAAAAAATCAAGATTTTTTTATTTTATATTTGCCAAAGTGGTTTCCAAATGACTGTGCAATTTGTTTTCCCATTAACAATGTACAAGGATTCCCATTGTTCCACATCCTCGCCAACACTAAATATTATCGGTCTAATTTTAACGATTATTGTAGGTATGAAGATTTATCAGTTTCTGTTTGCATTTTCCTAAACTAATGTTGCTAAAATATTTTCCAAGTGCTTCTTTGCCATCCATATAAATTCTATATGGAGGTAAAGGTACAAACATTTTGCAGTTTCTATTGGGTTATTTATCTTCCCATTCTTCAGTAATATTTTTAAATACATATTCTGTAACTACTATTCTTCATCTATCTCTTGCTTTCTTAAATCTTCTTGGCAGATATACGTGGGTATGGAGAAAGCAAGATTACCAGCAATCAGTGAGGTACTTGGGAATGAGCTATGCATACACATGGGGTGGTGGAGGTCATCCTGCACATACTGAAGCCATGGGTGGTTGCTAGAGTAAAGTATCTCATGTTGTAGAGCTGGGATAGGGGAAGACTTCTGCAGCAGGCAGACTGATTAGAGGAGAACAGTAAGCAGTGGGAGCTGTGCAGTGTTCCTGGGCACAGGGACAGAGGAGTGAACGCTCTGGGGTAGCCTAGAAAGGACAAGGAAAAGAAGGTCTGAGTAGCTGAAAAGTCATCAGGGAAAGCCAGGGATGGGACTGTGAGGATGTCGCCTCAGATCTTGGCAAAGGGAAGTGAGGAAAGAGAGTAAACAATATTGTATTTTCAAATAAGAAAAGAGAAGTCATCTTGCCTACTGAGTAAGAAAGAAAAATGGGAAGAGATAATAATAATAATAAATAAATTTTAGAGGGAATTAAGAGATCACTTAATTCCACTCCTAGTCTTACTGTTGAGAAACTAAGGCCCAGAGGGGAGTGGTGATTTTATCAAGGTCATACAGAAAACTAGCAGGAGTCAGGAGTCATCCAAAGCATTGGGTGGAGACCTTGCTGTTTCCAGGATGTACCTGCCCTGAGAGCTCTAAGGTCCAAGGTCTCTGATCAGGAAGACATCTCTTACACAGAACCTTTCTGGAAATAAGAATTCATCCCCCCTTTCTCCTCTCTTGGCTTCTCTGTTCCTGCCCGCCCACCCACCACACCCAATTTGAAGAAGAAAACCAAATAGTGAACATTTTCCTTCGTGCTTTTTTCCTCCACCCACATATTTTTTTCTTCTTTGACCCAACACGCATACCATCAGCAATTTTTATGATGTAAACCCACATTCTCCTTGCTAGGACAAATATAAAATTAGAACTACAGCTACATCTGCCCATATGGATACATCTCAGATCACAATGTTGAGGGGGGGAGCACGTTGCATAATGATATCATTTTGCTTCAGTTGAAAAGTCTGCAAAATAATCCTCTACAGTGATTGTGCACACATGAATATGTAGCAAGAACACAAAACCACTGAATTCATGAAAGTGATTAACTTTGGTGAGAGTAAGAGGGAAATATCATTGGAGAGAGCTACCCAGGGAACCCTAGCTGTACTTGTAATGTCCTGGGTTTTTTTTTTTTTCCAAAAAGTAAAAGAAAGAAACAAAGAAGCTCTTGAAGTCAACATGTTACAAAGTAAAATTGTGTTAAAGAAGATGGGGGACTTGTATTCTAATATTCTATGTTATCATTATGTTCAGAAGGCCTCAAGGCAACGCACTGCTCAGCATTCTCCTCAACTTCCTATTATTATACTAATGAGATATATTTGCCAAAAAGTTTGAAAGGAAAGTTAGGAACACCCTGATCAGGATAGGCAAATGTGTCTCTCCCACACGTTCTATTTAAGAATTTCTGCCAGATGTCTTCAAAAAGGTGCTGAAGATAAGGGAGAAGTGCTAGGTTCTTTTAGACCAACGAACTGTGATCAGACCTTCCCTGTGGTCTGAAGTGAGCAATTGTTGTTCATGAAACAACGGCAAGAAATTCAAAGAGACATTCAAGGTTGGCAAGTGACCAAAGACCCACCCTCTCCCGAGGCGCAAGTGGGAGATCTCTGTGAGCAAAGGGAAGCATGACAAGGAACAGGTGCTACAGACAGAGCCCCCCACGTGAGCATGCAGCCTCCCTTGGGTGGTCGGAGCCAGCATGCCTCTCTGTGTCACACCATGGCCTGCCAGATGGGCGTCTGTCCAGGGCTCCACGCCATCACATGCCTGGTCCTTTCCTGCTCCCTCGGCCCTGAGAATACAGTTTTGTCCTTGGTGTTAACTTCCACTTGAACAGACACAATAGCAGAAGCAGCCAGAGAAACATGAGCGCAGACTCCTGCTCCAGTAGACCCAGGAATTGGGAAGAAGAGAGGTGGGAGTGATTCGCATTAGCTACCCATAAAACCACTTGCAGTTACGAGGGGTTATCAGAAACCAAACTCGAGGCCAAGTTCATGAAATGAATTACCCTATTTAATCTTCTCATAGGCACTACCACGAGGTCCAATGTAGAACCAGGAGCACTGAGGTTTGAGGAACATAAGAGATTTGTCCAAGGTCACATAATGATTCAGCCACTCTAGAAGCTGTCTCAGACTTTGCTCCATTTTTTTAGGATATATGGGGAAAGGCAGAATGAGGAAGAGTATATCACTTAGCCTCACATCTACCTATGACCCTGCCGTGGGAACGATCCTGGTGTGTGGGAAGAGCACAGGCAACAGCATGAAAATCTCCAACAGAAATAAAGTGACCAACTCCTGGTGAAAAGGTGAACACAGGGGCCAACAAGCTGCCAATGGCAAAAGGTAAGTGAAAACATGAAATGACAGGATGAGAGTGTCGTAGAACTTTGAGGAACTCATCTTCAGTACTGATTTCTTTGTTTTACACTGCAAATGTCTCCTCTTCCCTCAGTCTCTGACCTCCAGGAGCAGAGGTGCTCCTCTGGGATCTGGGGTCAGGCAGCAGGAGCACAGCTCCCAAGGGAAGCCCTACCACCAGCTTATAATGCCAAGTTTAATAGACAAAGAGGGACTGTGGCATAAAAGAATCATAGAAATATAAAAGCAAGGCCTAATATCCATTATGCTTAATTAACTGTATGCTGGGTTGTTTCAAGTGTTCCATGTGTAGAATTAACCTCACGGCCATCCTATGAGGACAGCATAACTTTTCATAAAATCTACAGAAAAGGAAACAAAAGAGAGAGAAGTTAAACAAATGACTCAAAGTAAGTAAAGGAGCTAAAACCAATGGGCTCAAAGACTAGGTGATTAACCACGACAACACTTCAGGAGGTAGTGTGAGTTAGATCCCGAACCCAGCTCCCTGACTTCCAGGTCAGTGATCCTCTATGGCCCCTCCCCCTGTGCTATAGCCACTTCCATGAAATATGAGCAAAATGGGACTTAGAGGAAGGGTGAGAAAAGTGCATGCATCTCAGAAACTGGGAGTACCCAACACAGAGACATTTGTCACAGCCTTTTGTACCAAGGGTGTTATTTGGGGTTTGCTTATGGTTTAAGTCCAGGGTGGGGCTGGTCTGGAAGCATTTTGCTGTAGGTGCCGAGGAGCCTAGGTCGGGACTTCTAGCCTGCCTTGGGTTCACTAAGAAACTTGAGTGCCTACTATGGGCCTACATCACAAAACTATAGAGGAAGACCACTGTCGGAGCCAAAGCCCTTAGTGAGGAGGTACTCCTCAGCCGGCTCTGTGGTGGTGCTGAAGAAACGGGTTGGCAGCTAGGGAAGACAAAGGATCCCACGAGGAGTTTGGGGAGATTCTGTGGAGTGACGTTCTTCTATCTTCCAAACAAGTCACGTACCCACATTCTCTCAAAGCCACTACTCGTCCTTGTAAGTGTCCGACAAGAAACCACAGACCCCATCTTGGTTCGGCTCTGAAAAGTACAGGGCTACATCAAGGTGACCAGCTACACTGCTTTGTGTGAAACTATCCGGATTTAAGAAAAACTCTGTCCCAGGCAAATCAAGATGCTGCTCACCCTAAGTTCAGTCTCAAATGACCAGACAACAGCCCAGAGCAACAACTTCCATGACCTCGATTTGACTTGCCCAAATTGCTATTAACAGGTAGGATGCAGGAAATTGCCTGTTTTTCTTCAGCAGCAGCAACCCTGACAAAAATAGAGTTGAGCGACTGAGGCCAAATTTATGTCCACATATAGGCACACAGGAACTCACTGCTGGAACCTTCTTCCTGTACTAAGGAATCTTGGGAGGAAAGGAAGGAAGGGCTTAGTCACACCCTAGGAGCGGCAGCCAAGGCCGCCCTCCTCTCCCTCCAAACAAAGCAATCTCAAAGACTTTCCTCAGAAGTAGATGCTTCCCAGGCTTTGCTCCCTTTTACAAAGCCTACATGACAAATAGTAGCCTCAGGAGAGAAGAGAGGTAGTCAGAAAGCGCACCATCACTCCATCTTTAGAAAGGCAGCTTCCCTAAGCCAGAAGCTCTCTGAACCTTAACTGAACCAACCAGCCTGACCAAGTCACAGACTAGAACCCTGAAGGAAACTTACCTGGACCCAAGGACAGACTCCGCTCCCCGGGGATGCAGAAGCAGCCACCCATGTGTGCACCATCCTCCCCAGGCTAAGGCCCCTGGGAACGTGGGCCAGAAGAGCTTTGGGAACCTCCCAGCTGCGTTCCTCCTCCCACCTACTCCCTGGCACACGAAGGACCAAGGACGCTCAGCGCACAATGCAGCCTTTGATATCCGGGCTGCAAAAGGTGGGAGGGGCCGCCCAGCCAGCAGGCCTGATAGTCCTTGTTCCATCAGGCCTCTGCCTGGAAGCAGCGCTCCTCCCTGCCTCTCTGCAGCGTGCTTCGTGCCTATCAGGCTGCGGCACATTCCTGGAATTCTGGGATTGAGATACAGTTTGGATCTTGTAGGGGCTGTTGGGGTGGAGGAGGCTAGCAGAGAGCAACTCAGGGATCAAGGCTGCTGGTCTTGCTCCCTCTCTGGCGTGGCCCACAGGGGCTCCCCTGCCAGGCCCTGGACAGCGATTCCCCCACCCCTGCCCTGTGCGCAGACGTCCCCCTTGGCTCTCTGATAGCACTGGAACTGCAGCGTCTCACAGCATCACGGAGCCAATTCTTCCATCGTGAACACTGCTGAGCCTGCAAACCCCAGCCACTGCCTCCCATAGTCTTGGTGGGAAGGAACCCAGGAAATTACCTTTACAGGTTTGGGGCTAGAAGGCCAAATATATTTATGATCTGGTATGCATGAAAAACTGGTCCCACCAGACTAACCTCTTTTCTGTTTCAGATGGGTGGTGAAGCAGGGAGTGCAGTTGACCAGTGCAGCTGACTTTCTGAAAATCTCCCACAGATGGCTCAAGGAGATAGAGGAAATGGGGCCGAAGGCCTGCAGGGCTATGCAAGGCATGCCGAGCTAGCGACCAAGCTTAAGAAGCCCTGCTCACTCAGTGCTCCCACCTCAGACAGCAGCCCAGCCTGAGGAGGTGCGGCTGAGGAGAAGGCAGGGTGCTCACTGCCGGGCTGCGTTCTGGGGGGAAGGCTCCTGTCATTGTCACAGCATGAGAAGGAGGACAGTGGCCTAGTCAGGTTATACTCTGGGAGAAGCACTGAGTAAGCACGTGAAGGAGGGGCTCCTGTCCCCCTGGAGGGGTCAGGAGTATCCGCAGAGCACGCAGTGCGGCCCTGGGGTGGGAGCACCAGTCTCTCTGACCTTCGGCTACAGTTCCGACATTGACTCATCCTGAGAAGCTGTGGAATATAGCCTAAGCCAGGTTCTTAGCATATGTTATATATGTTGTATATCATTTCATTTTGGTGAAGAAATGGTTGGAGGGTGTGGCTTTCCCAACCCTTCCCTTTATGAATGTCAGGCTCAACGATTCCTCATTTAGGAATACCATCAGGTTCAGGAGCCACAATTTATAAATGTCAGTTTCAAGACCTCCTTAATTATGGAAGTCAGTTCCAGGACTCCCCTCACTTAGGAATGTTGAGGTCTGGCCTTCCCATTCACAGATGTCAGATTCAGGATTCCCTGTTTATGAATTTCGGGCACAGGACCTGATCCAGTTCTAGCCGATTTCACAAGTCACCAGCATGACCTTCCTGAAATGAAGGCTCCTTCCATGACGACACGGACGCTTAGTGAGGAAGGGCTAGGTGATCCGATGGTGAGGCCCCAGAGCCAGCCGGCCACTGTGGAAGGCCCAGCAGGCGACAGGTTGGTGGGAGGTGTGGAAGGAGGCACCTGTTCTGACGTATCACTCTTCCCATGGCACAACCATCTGCAGTGTCATTCCCCCACAGTGTCCCAGTGCCGTCCCCTCGCCAGGCACAGGGTGACGTAACATGTGTTCTTAGGCCGCAGGTGAAAGGGTATGTGTTCATTTCAAAAGCAGCCACTCAGAAACTCATGGCAGTATGCACAAATTAGACAGTGGAAAGAAACTAGCCTCACACACATGTGCAGACCCTCACATTCATGTGCAGACCCTCACACACACATGTGCAGATCCTCACACACACCACTTCGCCTCAGTGTTGTGATACAGCACTATCCAGAGGGAATAAGAAACTACAAATGAACAAGACCAACTACTGGAACTACAGGAGGAATCCCCAAGCCTCAGTACCGGAGGTAGTTGGTTGAGACACACATCTTGGCAAGACTGAAACAGATAGCTCATTCTCGGTGAAGTCACTGTTTCCATTGAGCTACAAGAAACCTGTGTGCTCAGCGGCTCAGGAGAATTTATCAAAGTTGAGATTTCCTAGTGCCAAATGCAGCAGAAGCAAAGGCCCTGAGGCAGGAACTTGCTTGGCATGTTAAAGGAAGAGCATGTGTGGATGGAGTCCTGTGAGGTAGAAAATAAAGATGTGAAAGCTGAGAACGCAGCAGCAGGCTATCGTGTGCTCGTCTCAACGCTGGGCGGCAGCAGTAACCCCGGGTACCTGTCAGCCATGGGATCGTGAAGGTTAACAAAATGATCTCTACAGTACACAGTGTTGGTAAACTAGGATATTCAGTAGATTGGGAGTATTAAATGCATTTCAAATTATGTTGTTGTCTTTCTTTTTTTCTCTCTTTTTAGAAAAGGAACTTTATGGTGCTTGGGATCAAATCTAGAGCCTTCTGTACCCTAGACAAATGCTGAACCATTGAACAATACCTTCAGCCCAACTCACAATATTTTCATCTTGGGCTGGGGATGTAGCGTAGTGGTAAGCGTATTTGCCTAGCATGTGAAAGGTCCTGGGTTTGATTCTCCAGCACTACATAAAAATTAGCCAGGTATGGCACATGCCTGTAATTCTAGTATTCAGGAGGCTGAGGAGGAAGATTGTTGTGAGTTCTTGGCCAGCCTGGACTACACAGTGAGTTCTAGACTAGCCTGGACTACAGAACAAGACCCTGACTGAAAAAATAACATGAACAATAATTTCATCTCACAAGGGGGCTACTGAAGTTGTAATCTTACCATAAAGCACCTTCTCTGCATCCTTGTCCACATAACAGGGTGTCATGGCCTGGGCAAGTTACCAAATAAAATTAATCACCATAAAGAATGCATTGAATTACCAAATGTATGAGAGGTAAAAAGTCCAACGAAGGATATTTCTAAGAATTTTTTCACTTGAGCAACTGGAATAATGAATCTGATTAGTATTGTAATGTTGAACCAGGGGAAGAGAGAGGCTTCGTACACTGAAACCAGGAGCTAGGTTTTCGACCTGTAAAGTTTCAAAGTCCCCCCAGTATCTCCAAGCAGAGATACACGAGGGGTTCAGAAGGGATTCACCAACCAGAAATAAGCTGGGAGTATGGAGCTCGAAGTCGACTCATCAGTCAAAGGTCAACACTTGGAAGGTGTCAGTGTGCAGCCATCGACGGCACTTAAAGTCACAGGGCTGGACGGGCAAAGGAAAGTCCAGGAGGAGGGAATACCGAGGATATATAAGGACCGAGCAACTCAAACACACTAATATTACAGAAGTGAAATAGGAGAAGAAACCAGAGAGAGAAATGGAGGAGTGACCGGAGCGAGGATGTGAACCCAGAGAGGACGATGGCTCAGAGTCAAGAGAAAGAGATGCCTCGGGACCGGAGGCTGTCAGCTATGTTGCAGCCGCTAATCAGGAAGATGAGAGTTGGGAATTCGCTGGTGGGCCTCTTGGTGGAGTAGAGCAGACAGAGCACGACTGGAAAAGGTTCAAGAGCACAGGTTAAAAAGAAAAAGGGGAAACCCAACCTAGGTTTTATTTTATCAGCATCACCATCGTGGAGTATTTGCCGTTCTGTCGATACTTGCTTGGTGCTCAGGGGTTGCGGCTCAGATGTCGATGAGAGCTGGTGGCTGATGCAAACAAGTGAACCTGGCTGGGTGACATGTGGCAACTGATCCCAGGGCCAAGGCAACAATAAAGACAGGTGTCACAGTAGTGAGGAAAGCCCCTGCTAAGCCCAGGTAATAAGGGACATGGTACAGGATGGACCCATGTGACCACCATGACAGATTTGTCCTGAAAACCAGAAGACCAAGTCTCCAGCTCAGGTTTCCAAACTTAAAAATATTCATAAATCAAATTTTAAAAATGGTTCAGAGCCTTGTACAGCTATGCTACAGAGCAGATAGCTTCCTGCAGTCCCAATTCAGCCCAAGAGTTGCAGGTTTACTGCAGAAGTACAATAATTTTTCTTGGAAAATTTACAATTTAGTTAGAGTAATAATAACTTAAGTGCTATAGTTGCAGGGCCGATCTGCAAAGACCCTACTATGGACTGAATTCCGCCTCTCCTGATACATACATTTCCTAACCCCTAGCACATCAGAAGGTGAGGGATTCCTGGGGATGCCTTTTATTTGGAAGTATGGTTGTAGATGTCATTAAGAGGACAGCATAATGGAGTAGGGCATACTCTAAACAAGTATGTCTTCTTCTACTGGTAGTCAAAGCAAGAGGCCTACCAGAACTGTCCAGGAACTGCTAATATCTTAGACTTTGTACAAAATAGAGCTATGGACATCAATTCTTGCCAAGAGATTGGCAGAAGTGAACATCCACATGCCAATTTTCTGCTAATAAGGATCCTGCACATTACATGTATGAAGGACATCTGACCATGAGGCCACAGCGTGATAGAGAAGAGTTCCCCATGATAAGAGCTTGTGAGCAACAGAGTCCTGCAGCCACATGGTAATTACACTGAAACTCGAGTTTGTTTCTTGTGTGTTTTTAGAGGCATGTTTTTTCCCCGCATGTCAACTAACTTTAACATAAAAAGGCACTACCCATAATATGCCCAAAGAGCCCTGCGAGGGTGTGTTTTCTTGTGTGTTTTTAGGGGTGTGATTTTTTTTCCAAATCAAAGCACAAAGCTTCTTGAGTCAGAAGGAGATTAGCACTTTGAATCACTACAAGAGGGCAAAGCTTTTTTTTAAACTTGAAAAGACTGTAAAGAGACAATAACGTTTTTAAGAGCCACGTCCAAACATCTCTTCACAGATTGAGGTATCCTCTCCTTGCCCCCTTCCCATTACCTTGCCACCTCCCAGGTGGAGCTGGGTAGTCTTTCTATTCAACAGAGTTAATGTACAGGTGTTGCTCTTGGTCATTTGTGTCAACTAACTTTAAAAAGACGCTACACATAATATGCACAAAGAGTCCTGTGACGGTGTCTAGGGTTTTTTTATTCACTTTTTAAATTTTTTTCTTCCTTTTTGTCTTGGTTTTTGGTTTTGCTCATTTTGTTTTGAGGGGATGGGAAACTTGGGTATTTAAAGATCTATAAACACATCTGGGCATGGAAATGCAGTGCTATGAAGGGACCAGAACCTCCAGCTTACACAGTTTCAGCTGTGTGAAAGGGACGATTGTGGTGAAGATGGTAAGGCACACTGAGCATGTGGCAGGGATCAGAACTCTCCTATATGAGCCTATTGAGCATGAGCAGCAAAGCCACAATTTCATGAAATCTTATGGGTCTCATGTTGAAGAGGCCACGGAAGTGGGAATGGAGCATGACGAGCTTCCTAACCAAGGTGCCCTGAGAAGCACTCAGTGGGTCAGGCTGGCCAGTCCCGGAGAGGTCTGAGTGATGATCTTTGGGATAACTTCTGACCATACGGGTTTGGACTCAAAATTAGAAGAGTCTAACATTTCAGATGTACTGTTTCATGGACATGCTCTTGTAGACAATCCTTAATGCTAAAAGCACAAAGACTGAGTAATTCAAGAAGCCTTTCTTTTAAAGTCGATTTGTGACCCTCTGATTGTAAGGTATTGCAAGGTTTCTGCACAGGTCATGAAGCTGACTTCTTGATGGACTGAAGGTCATAGAAGTTGCAGGTTATAATTAGTTTTGATGAAAATAGCTAGGGCTGTGTCCCTTTCTGCTTTTTACTTTTACTTTTGCTTTTTCTTGGCATGTGGTAGTTTCACCATTTCTTCTGAACAACAATATTTTTGGTTCATCCTGGGCATTTTTTTTAAATGCAGAATTTCATGTGACTGCCTTTTGCTTCAAAATTATACAGCAGATTTTATTAAAAAATTATTTGATGATTTATTGTACTTACGAAAGCTGTTCTTTTAAAAATAATGTAGATGTCTGTTCTATACTTTAACACAGGTATAACTAGACATTTTTTGAGGAAGGGCCTTGCTTTGTGGTCCAGGATGGTCCTGAACTCACTACGTAACCAAAGATAGCCTCACAGCAATTCTGCCTCAGCCTTCCAAGTCCTGGGAATACAGGCCTATACCATCACACCCAGGTAATTGTTTTGTGTTGAAGTGGGCGATCTAACCCAGCGCCTTGCACATTCTAGCAAGTGCTCTAACCACTCAGGCCAACTCTATACCAACAGCCGAACTAGTTAATTTTTAAATATCAGTTGAAAGTTGTGGCTGTGCTGTAACTTACACAATTATAACTGCTGTTGAACCCATAGCCAATACGTTTACAGCAGTCTGTGCACCGAACATAATAGATAGACATCTAATTCAAGACATCTGCCATATTCTAAATGTGTTCAGATTTCTAAAGATAAAGAGACACTGGATTCAGAAGCTCTGAGCCAGCAGTGGAATCACGCATCCTGACTAATTTGTAAACATGAACCCAAGACCTTGATTGTAGCAACAGGTCCAAACTCAGAGTTGGAATCAAGCAGCACACTCAGCATGACCTGAAGTGAACAGGCGGTTACTTAGCTGGTGCCTCATTTTGAGATTATGCTGCCTTAATGGAAGACCGCCTGGCACTTGCTAAATTTATGCTCCCATTTTAAATGAACCAATTTTAGGGTGTATACTTATGATGGTTGGATGGGATAATGAAGACATAGTAATTTATCTGTCTAGGATCAGAAGAAGCTTAGCAAAGATGCAGTAATCTTCTGCTGATAACCTAGCTCTGCTGATAACCCTGTTTGAAATTACTCAGCAAACTACTTTGTTACTTTTTATTGGTCAAATCCATATGGCTGGGTACAATTTGAACAAAAGCAGGTTTTTGTATGGAAACAGTGGTAAAAAGAAAGGCTTAATACTATGTAAATGTGTATGGACACTTGGAAATACCTGTCTTTCTAAATCATGAATTTTTTGTTGTTAATCTGAAAAATTTGTATTCGTTTTGTTAACACTGTGGTTTGGATCTGGATCCAGAGTGTCCCCCAAAAGACTCATGTGTTCGGATGTGGTGAGGATACCCATGGAGCCATGTGCTGTTGAGAAGTGGGCTCACTGGAAGCGGCAGATGCCTGGGGCTTAACCCAGAAGGGGCAGAATACTTAAGGCTTGACCTGGAAGGGATGGAGCACTGGGACAGGACCTGGAAGAGTATGCGCTAGTTCTGCATTTCCTTCCCTCATTTGACTTCCTGCCCGTGATGCTGCGATGAGCTCCTCCTCCTCTGACTCCACCCTGTGCTTCCACCATTGCCAGCTGCCCATGAATGGACTGAGAGCTTCTAAAACTGTGAACTAAAATCTTTCCTTTGGCAAGTTGTAGATGTTGGGTGCTGAGTCACTGTGATGAAAAAGTAATTAAAATGGTAACTAAATGCTACACTTATGGATGAAAAAAGAGAGAGAGAGAGAAAGGGATGATCACTGAAACCCAGCAAGAGCTGGTTACAGTCAAAAAGACTAAGGAACAGGAGTCATGCCTTTGAGAGGCAAACCCAGGCAGTGTGACCACAGGACCTTTGTTCTACTCTAGCCTATGAATGGAAAGTGACTAGAAAACAAATACTCAATGTGTTTGCTTCCCATCTGCCATCCACTGAGCACAACTGGGAGCCAGAGTCAGAGAGTTGCACCGAGAAGGCTTATAGAGAGGGAGGCCTCTAGAGCGCACAGTAGGTGGGCCAGGGAGTAGGAGGGCAGAGGATGGATTTCAGAGGATAATTGATGGTTATTCGGCTCACTTAGAGTAGCAAGAGAGGAAGGCGGAGGTAAGGGACCCAGGCGTGGAAAGTCTGCTCTACCACTCCCATGCTGCTTTTCACTTTGAGTGAAAGGGCAGCCATTAGCAAGTCCGAGCGGGACGGGGAGGTGACAGAACTGAGGGTTTGAAAGGGTTAGAATGGGCTGGCTGGGAGAGGACAGGAGCACAGAGGGGAGGACAGGCCTGCCTGAGTGGGTAAGAGGAAGGCCATGCTAGGCTTGGAAGTCCAGTGTCTCACATCCTCTTGAAGACGCTGAATTAGGAAAGCAACAGACAAGTTTGGTTTCCAGAACAATGGTTTCACTTGGAAGGGTAAATTTGGCACTCATCAGTATCCAAAGACATCGATGGTTGTGGAACAAGGTAGCACTTACCAAAGAGAGAAGAAGACGCCCCGTGTGACAGGTGACATCGATTGAGGGGCCTTGGAGGACAGACTTCAGACAAGGGGAAAGAAGGAGGAAATGTCTTCCTTACTTTTTTGTTGCTGGGACACAGTATCCAACATCTACAACAGAAGGAAGGAAAGATTATTTTAGTTCACAGTTTCAGAAGGTGTCAGTCCACACACAGCCAACGCCCAGCAAGAGAGAAGCTGTTCACGGCATGGCGGACAGAAGCCAAGTGAGTGAGGAAGGGTGGAGCTAGCATAGACCCTTCCAGGCCACGCCCCAGTAACCCACCCATTCAGTGTCAAGCCCCAGGCATCTTCCCCTTCAAGGTCAAGCCCAAAGTATCCGCCCCTTCCAGCCAGGTTCCACTCCTTAACAGCACAAGGAATCCATAGATATTCTACATCATCCAAGCACGTGAGGCTTGGGGGTACGTAACAAGAAGAGAATCCCAGATTAAGGTAACGTCATTAACAACAGTCTAAGATGGGGCCCTGGGAGAGAGTTAAAGGAATGACCTTTCAGTTTGGATGAGCTGAGAGACTGATTTTTTGAAGGAGTCATTAGCAGAAATGTGACCAAAATATAGGCCTCTTAACTCCAGGTTCATTCACACACTTGTATATTCAGTCATCAAACACTGTTGGTTGCTTTCAAAGCTGTGTTTGTTATGGACGTTAATAATAATAATAAGTGCTTACTGAGCTTTTATTGTGTGTCCATAAAAGAAGCCTTCCTTTCTTCTCATTTAACCACACTTGCACAAATATGAGGAAATTAAAGATCAATGATTTGCCCTCCTCACTCAGCCAGCAGGCTACACCCAAGTCAGGGTTGGAACCTGGGCACTGTGACCTCAGGGCCTTCATCCTCCACTTCATTCTCTACTGCTCTGCCAGAAAGCCCCAGCCAGGCATCTATAAGGTGCAGCCCAGCAGCTGCAGCAAAGCCAAGTGTCAGTCAGGTTTCTTCTGCAGGGACAGACAAGCTTCCTCTCCAGGGTCATCTGAGGAACCAGCAGCAGCAACTCTGGGGTGGGGTGTGGGAAACGGGGTGGGGGGCAAGTACTGTGAGCTAGAGCAGAGGTCAGCAGGCTGCTGGCTCTGACCTGACCAAGACATGCCGGCTGCTTTTTCAAAAACACTGGTTCCCTGTTTCTTGGCTCCCACAGTCAGCCTGAGATCAGGCCGCACCCTGGAAGGTCTGCTTTGAGAGTGTCCTTAAATGGTAGCGTATCTACTCTGCATATCCTACTCCTCCTCTTTCAAATCCACTTAAAGATAGTGAAACTGAGGCCTATCGAAACTAAGTCATTTTTCAACACTATCAAAGCAATTTTGTGGCAAAGTTACACCTAAATATCTTAGAGCTCAAACCTCAGGACTGAATTCAATGTGCTTCCACAGAACATGCTGACTCTAACCAGTTCCTGTTTTCAAAATCATTTCCCTAGTAAGTAGGAAGAGATAGGAGTGTGTGTGCACATATGTGTGTGTGTGTGTGTGCATGCCTCTGTGTGTTGTGTGTTTTTGGTGTGGTGGTGTGGTGTGTGTGCATGCACGTGTGTGTGTGTGTGTGTGTGTGTGTGTGTGTGTGTGTGTGTGTGTGTGTTTGGCAAGTCCATGACCCACACCCAGAACTGACACTCCCTGCCACTCCCAAGCAAAGGAATTTCTCTCAGTTCAGCTGATCCTTCTGAGGAACTGAGGTCCAGGCACCAGTTCCAGAGAGTGGGATAGGAAAGCAAATCCCCCTGGGTGTCCTGAGGTGGGGCATTCACACCTGAGCACCAGGAGGCCGCGAGAGGGACGGGCAGCAGCACTGCTGGAAATAGTAAGAGGTGGAAGCCCTGGAAACACCACATTATGGAGAGATTAGTTAGCAGTTAAAAAGAAGTAGGTCACCACAGAGTCAGGGGATATATCCCAAGATATATCAGGCAACACAAAGAAAATTGAAGAACAATAACTACAGTATAGGCCGGGTCCAGTTGCACAGGCCTATAATCCTAACACTCTGGGAAGCTGAAGCAGGAAAATCAGAAGTTTGAGTCTAGCCTGGACAATTTAGTGACTTAGCCAGATCGTGCCTCAAAATTAAAAAAAAAAAAAAAAGACAGAGAGAGTTAGGGATATAGCTGAGCACCAAGACCTTGGGCTCAATTCTCAGTACCACATAAATAAATAAATAAATAAATAAATAAATAAATAAATAACACAATATGACTCTACGCATGCAAGACCCACATAAAACAAAAAGTCATGGATGTGTGTGTGTATGTGTGTGTGTGTGCATGTACTGACTTGTTTAGTCCTTCACAAATGTGTGTTGCCTGCTTCCTGTGCTGGCAGAAGGTCTTGGTCTAGATGGGGGTCACGTCCTGCCTCTCACAGCTGCTCAGGGGAGCAGAATGAGATGGAATAAGGGGGGAAAGAGACACTGTTTCTTATTATTTTATAGTTTACTTTGTTTGAAATTTTTCAATTAGATTGCTTCATCATGATGTCATAAATGCAAAAGTATAAAGGAAGAGAAGAAGAAGGGAGAAAAAAGAGTAAGAAGAGGAGAAATCCACAGGTAAGTGTTGTGGGTCAGGGGTGCCCGTAAAAGGGAGGCCTAGGTGTCTCCCAGACTACCAACTCCTGACCTGACTTGAGGGATGGTTGCTGGTGATGAGCAACATAGAGAGATGAGTCCAGGTCCCAGGGCCAAACGTAGCATCCATAGCATCTGTAAAAGGCACATATCGGGCACTGGTGGTTCTTCTTGATGGCACTGGCCCTTGGAGCTGGTCACAGGTTCCTGGAACAGGCACCATTTTTGAGATAAGGAACATCTTCTAGGCAGATTCCATGAAAGCAGCTGTGCCAGCTCCCATGAACGTGGCCACCCTCCAGATATGACCTCTACTCTCCTCTTCCTGATCAAGTGTCTCCATATGACCCTGCTATGGCTTGGGTACAGTCTGAATGCCCCTTACCCAAGTCCCACATGCAGAGGCTTGGTCCCAGAGTGGCAGTAGTAGCAGGTGCTCTGGACCTGTAAAAGACAGGGCCTGGTGAGAAGGAGAATTTTAAATTGTCGAGGATGTCATGATTTGGGTCGGGAATGTCCCCCAAAAGCCTCATGCACCTATGGATACTGTGTAGTGTTGGAAGGTAGGACCTGGCTGGAAGGGGCGTGTGCTGGTTCTGCCCTTCCTCCCAGATTGTACCTGCTCTGCCACGCTGTGAGGATCTCTGTTTCTGGAGTATCAGCTCTGGCTCTGCTCTAGCGATGGCTTCACCATGTGATTCCACCATTTTCCAGACACCTGCTGTGAGTGGACTGAGACTTTCTGAACTGTGAGCTAAAATAAATCTTTCCTCCCTAAAGTCGTGAATGTTAGGTATTGAGTCACAGTGACCAGAAAGTAGCTAAGACAGAGGGTGACCCCTCAAGGGAAAGTACGGAGGACCCTTGCTCTGTCCCTGCCTTCTCTCTACCCTGACTAAAGATGTTGCTCACCCCACCAAGCGCTCCCAGCCTTGTTATCTGCTCTACTTACCAGGGGCCAATGAATTGTAACTACCCGATCTTGGACTCGAACCTTTAAACTGTGAGCTAAATAGAACTCTTTGCTTCATACACATCCAGTCTTGGGTATTTTGTTATAGTGGTTACAACCAGCAATCTATCCAGAAACTACATTCTCACTGTGCCACAGAAAACAGCAGTCAAGGCTTCTTCCTTAAAACGCCACCTCTCTACTCATCCAGTATAGCTCTAAGCAGAGACCAGACGGGGAAGACTGCACAAAAGCATTTGGAAACTGCAGAATTATGCTGAGAACTGAGTCCTCATTGAGGAGAATGTGTTAGTCAGAGAGACAGAATCTCAGTTCAACCAGACAAGTCACATGGTGATGCATTACTACAAGCCAGATCCTCCTACTGTCAATCAAAACGATCATAGGCGGTTGCCTCAGGGCAGAAGCACGCAGGGAGCCACTCCTGCTGCGTCGTCCTCTTCTTCTCCATTTTCAACAGACATGAGTTTTACAAGTTGTTTACTTAGAAAAGAAAATGTTCGACTATTTTTGTCACTATGATACTTGACATTTGCACAGTTTTTGTTGCCCTTTCTGCTCACTTTCATGGTCCTCGCTCCACTCGTAGAAGTCCTTGAAGCCTGGGGTGGAGCGGCTACTTGATCTGAAAAGAACAAGTACTTTCCCTTCCCTGGCAGGCATGTCTACACTTCTGGTATTTCTTTTTCTATTCCTTTTTCCCCCTTGAAGTCCATATCTTTCTTCTGAGAGGAGTGGGGGAGGGGGAAGGAAGGGGGCGCAGCACCTCTGAAAAAAATTTTGTCCTGCAAAAATCAACCAGATGCTGCCAGTTGACTTTGCACCTTTAGAACTGTGAGCCACAAGTACGCCTCCTTTCTTGTAAAGTAGCCTGACCTGGGCATTTTGCTACACTAATGAAAATTCATACTATTACAGGTTGCAACTGTACAAGAAGCTAACTATTGAGAAGAAAAAAAATAAGGCCCCTTTCCAACTACTTCATATCTAACCAAAGCTCAGCATCCTCTCCAAAAGGTACTAGCAATTTGGAGTGTCCTTCCAGAATTTTACACATGTATATATGTTATATTATTTCTGTAAGAAATATCATGTTCATTCATATAAATTTGTTCATCTCTTCACACGTGACCCTGGAATTGTCCCATATTGTAAGGATAGCAACTCCAATTTTTCCTGTTTGACTTGATTTGTGAATGGATTTTTTCATGTGAGACATGAGACTCAGCCAGAGGGCAGCCCAGGAGGTAGCTGCCATGGGCAAAGCTGGACCATGACCTGGAGATATTCCATCCATTCCATCTCTAGAAAAGGTGGAAAAGTTGCATCCCAAAGTTTTTGCTGCATAGTTTTCCAAAATCTCAAAATATCTCTACTTCTATGTAAAAATTGCTTGTCTCTCTTTCTAAAATCTAAAGAAGTTTACAAAAAAAAAACCTTCCAAACAAAAAGAACCTTTGCTATGTCTATCAGCTCCATCCCCTTGAGAAGATAAGCCAATGCAACCCGTCCCCAGCGTTCCAAATGACCCTCACAGAGAATCGGACCCAGGGCCCACCCTCAGTAACTACCCTCCCACGGACTACCAGCATGGTCCTGGGTGTAGCATTTTAATTCTATGGAGGGAAAGAAATACTTTTTTTTTTGAGTCAGGGTCTCACTCTGTAGTCCAGGCTGGCCTTGGACTCACGACAATCCTCCTGCTTCAGCCTTCCAAGTGCTGGGATTACAGGCGTGCAACATTATGCTCGCTTATGCTGGAGAATTGAACGCAGGGCTGTGAGCTTGCTAGGCAAGTGCTTTAACCACTATTAAAGCCAAGAAATATGTTTTTAGTAGAAGTTGTTAGAGGTTTCTCCATGATCCAAGCTTCAAGGGTATCGTCCAAGAGCTGAACCTATCACCTCCCAGTACATAAGGTAAAGAAAATTCTAAACACAAAAGATGAAGGCCCACATGGAGTCCACATGCTGCCCCTGCCTCACTGGGAGGCTGGGAGGCTGAGCAGCTCGCCCAGGGTAAGGCTTACCAACTATGAAATGGGAATGCAGAACGGGAAGAAGATCTCAGTGGTCACAGCACATGCCTAACAGAGCAAGGCCCTGCGTTCAACTCCCCAGCACCATGCAAAAGTTAGCTAAGTGCAGCAGTGTACTCCCAGAATCCCTGGGCTACATAGTGAGTTCAAGGACTACCCTGATGAGAGAGAAAGACATTGTCTCAAGAAAGAAAGAAAGAAAGAAAGAAAGAAAGAGAGAGAGAGAGAGAGAGAGAGAGAGAGAGAGAGAGAGAGAGAAACCCTGTATGCTTTGTGGAGCGGCTCTGCAAAGAAAACTGGCAATAGTCCCAGAATCAAGCTGTTCGTTGTGAGGTGCCAGGGAGGGTTGGACACATTCTATCAAACTGAGTTCACAGGGCAGGAGAAAATATTTGGTTATACAGCGACAGGAAAATTCATCCCATTTTGGAATAAAGGGAAAGGATGCAGGGCCATGCCACCTTCATATATGAATTTGGGTGGCTCTGAAATCACTTTGACTCACATTGTCACATACATGTGAAATAAAAAGTCAAGGTTACATTCTTATTGTATTTGCAAAAGAAGCAGTAGAAACTGAGAAGGAAGCAACTGGAAGGCTGAGTAATTCTCTGGGAAGAGATGGGAAAAGGCGCCAGGGACACTTCATCTGGCATCGCTGTCGTAGGCCCAGAAAGAGGGCTGTGCCCTTAAATCCCAAGGGCAGCAGATCTCACCAAATACTCCCAAGCAGAGAAATACTGAGTGAGAGAATGAGCTGTGGAAAGATCCAGAAGCCCTGCCAAGGAAGAATGAATGATGGGCTTGTCAATCAAACAGGCAGACATAACTGGCCATGGGTAAGGATGGTTAACACACTTCGAGGGCTTGGTACAGGCCACTGTACTAAGTAGTTTAATACATGTACTGGTTTAATACATAACAACCTCCCCACACAGTAGATACTATCACTACCCTTATCTTACAGATGAAGAATTTGACCCTGGGAGGCTGAGCAAATTTCCAAAATTCACACACCTATCAAGAAATGAGGCCAGACTCTTGGCAAGGCAACGGTTGAATTTTAATAACTAAAGCTTTCCACAAAGAATAATGCAAATACGTATGTAGAGAATCCTAAAGTGCACAAAGAGGAAGAAGACATTCTAAAGATGACTCGGGACATTCATTCAACAAATTTTTATTAAGCACTAACTGCCGGGCAGGCCCTGGGCTGGGAGGGGAAGAGTGGTAAAGCCCACAGTCAAGATCTATTACTTCACGGTTCACGGGATTAACATTCTAGTAGAAGAGAAAGATAGTAACAAATTAATTAGCCATGGGAAGGCTTGTGCCTTTGGACCTGGAATGCCCCCCAAAAGCCTCACCTGTGGAAGGGGACTCAATTGTGGGGTAACCCATTGATTTCTTGTGCTGTTGGGAGGTGGGGCCTGATTAGAAGGGATGGAGTCCTGCGGCGTAACCTGGACGGGGCAGGTCACGGGGGGGGGGGGGGGGGGGGAGCCAGGTCACTGGGCACCATCTGGAAGGGCGCACGCTGGCGCTGGACTTCCGCGCTGCTTCTGTTTCCTGACTGGCCATCCCTGAGCAGCTTTTAAGCTCCACCCACCACCCCTGAACGGACTGAGACCTTCTGCAACTACAAATTACAAAAAACTTTCCCTCGCTTAAGTTTTAAGATCCGGACAGTGTGTCCCAGCAATGAAAAAGTGACTAAAACAGGAAAGAAAAAGAAAAAAGAAACTTAAGTTGGAGAGCCGCAGAAACACCTGACATCTCAGCCCCCGGGCCACCCGCCACCTTCCGCTGGTGCCGCCTCCCAGGCCCACGGCAGGGGCGCCCCGCCCCGCACCCGGCTCCTCGGTGGCGCCCCTGCCGCCGGACCTGTCTTCCGCAAAGCCCGTGTCCCCCGCGGTCCCTCCCCGGACTAAGTCTCCCCTGTCTCTCTCCGGCCCGCACACCCGGCCCCGCGCGCAGGCC